>KZ064289.1:0-18532 GCA_002091835.1 Anopheles maculatus | reverse complement strand
TACGGGGCCAAAAATTCTTCTGAGCATCTTCCTCTCGAACGCGGTTAAGAGGGTTTCGTCAGTTTTGGACAGAGTCCATGTCTCAGAGGCGTATGTGAGTACTGGGACTATAAAGGTTTTGTACAGTCCCAGCTTCGTCCATCGCGACAGGTATTTTGAGTGGAGAAGTTTCCTCAGGCTGTAGTATGACCCGGTTGGCAGCCAGCACCCTTGCGCGCAACTCAACGTCTATGTTGTTGTCGGTGCTGACTTTTGACCCCAGACAGGTGAAGTTTTGGACGACTTCGAAGGTGCGATCACCTATCTGTTTGTTAGCAGGGCCGCTGGTGGTGCCATCATCATTTTGGTTTTTGCCTCGTTGATCTCCAACCCTAGGTTCAGTGCCGCATGCTCGATCCTTTGGTAAGCTTCTGCTACATAGGACAGCCTCAAACCAATGATGTCTATGTCATCAGCGTATGCCAAGATCTGGAGTGACTTATAGAAGATGGTCCCCGAAGTTTCCTCCTCCGAGTCCCGGATGGCCCTCTCTAGCGCCAGATTGAATAGGAGGCAAGCAAGCCCGTCTCCCTGGAGCCAGATCCTTGGTGGTAGCAAAGGGCCCTGAGAGTTTTCCATCCACCTTCACCTGGAATGTGATGTTGGTCATCGTCATACGTACAAGCCTGGTAAGCTTGGCCGGGATTCCAAATGAGCTCATTGCGTCGTATAGTTTTACCCTGGCTATGCTATCGTATGCGGCTTTAAAATCAATGAAGAGATGGTAGGAGTGTAGCTGCTGTTCCGCCATCTTCTCCAAGATTTGCCGCATGGTGAATATCAAACAAAAACTATCAGTAAGTTATTTGGCATCCTGTTCGCAACAACTAATAATAGTTAAATGGCACTCATTGAGCCTTCTTCTGTGACAATTGCTATGTGCACAGGATGTGCTCCGTTAGCGATCGCTAGGGGCCGTCGTTGTCCAAGGACCTCACCTTATTTTTCTTCAGATTTGCTGTATTCTTCATGCATTTTAATATAGCTTTTAATCGTTCAAGCCACATCTACCAAGAGACCTCCTAGTTGAAAGGCATCCATCGATTCTCGTTTACCAAGAGAACTTATCATTAAAAAGGGTCTTCTTGTGTAGGGGATCCAAAAGGTTTCTAGCAGCTTTTACCCGCTTCTGTTATTCAGTGTCACGGGGAGACTATCTAGATTGTGTAAAAAGAAAGTATTTATCCTCCTATGTTTATTCAGACACCTGTTCCCTATGATTTTTGTTCCATTTCTGTCGCATTTGGCGGGCGTTATTTAATTGTTTTAACACTCATTTGCCATACCAAACAAATTAATAATCTCCCTCTTAAGTAATAAGCGCGTAAGCTGGAAGATTATGAGCCAAAATGTCATCATTGTTTGACAAAAATAGATAAAATAGGTCATTCTTAGTTGATTCTAGCACGTAAAACGATGTGCTTAAAAATACTGTGTGTTCTGCTTCTTATGCTACCCTCGGTTCCATCCGTATCCAAAACCCATCTCGTGCTTCCAGTGACGAGGCCGATTCGATCAGTTTTAATGGTTCGGGCGTTCGTTCACCGGGTTGTAGCTTGAACCGTTGTACCAGTGCCACCAGTGTGAGCTTCACTACCAGCTTAACAAACTGCTGCCCCACACAACCCCGGTCAATGCCGAATGGAATGAATGTGTTGCTGTGTGCCACCTTTGCCACCTGCCCATCTTCGAAACGTTCCGGGCGGAATTGTTCCGGCTGTGGAAAGTAATCCCCATTTCGGTGCATGGCCCACACCGAAAGGTAAAGTTTGTCGCCCACCTTCAGCGGGATCGATGCACGATCTCCATTCTCGGTGGCCGCAATGATGAATGGTTTGGTACATTCACGAACAAGCAGTGGATGAGGTGGCCATTTGCGGAGTGTTTCTTGCACGATGGCGTCTAGGTAGGGCAGCGATCGGATACGCTCGTGCGGTGTTACGCCGGCGGAACCATTTGTAAGACCATTCGTGGTCAATTCGTCGTACAGTTTCTGTTGCACGTGGGGGGTTTGGGCTAGCTCGTAGGCTGCAAACGAAAGGAGATTAAGGGTCGGTTCGAATCCCTTCGTAAAAAAGGTGGCACACTGGGCCGTCAGCTGTTCGTCCGACAGCTGCTGGGAAGTCTTCAATTTATCATTTGCTTGCTTAAGGAAGCGTCCCATCGAGTTTGTGCTCGAATCGGATGCTGTGGAATGGAACTGCTTTACAAGGTAATCTATCTCCTGCCGATCGGTAAACTGTACGCCGATGCTGCGCATAAGTCCCGGCGCCAGGTAGAATGCCATCGTTTTAATCACCTGCACCGGATTGGTGCCGTATGCCATCCCGCTTGCCACGGCACAGAATCGATCGGTATCGTCTTGGAATGTGTTTAGCTCCTTGCCGAACGCCATACCGGCAAACATGTTCAACGTGTGCTTCAGGAAGATGGCCTTCACTTCTAGCTCTAGCTCGGCGCGTGATGCTATAAAATCGATCAAAGCGGCACAACACCTGTGCGAAGTTTTATCCATCGCGGACAGATTGTTTGGGGCGTGGAAAACGGGTGTTAGAAAGGAGGCCAGCTTTGATGCCTTATCCGCACCCTTTACGAGATGAAGCTGTCCGCCGAGAAATTTGTCCTTTTCTTCGTCCAGAAAATAGCCGTGGCTCTCGAAATGGCCCATGTTGGGTTGCAGCAGCTGGCCTATTAGTGCCGGGTCGCGTACATATAAGGCCGGTGTCATGTAGTTGAAAAAACCGAACAATCTAAAAGGGCGTGTTTGATGGAAGTGTGAAGCAATAACTACGATATCAGGTTCTACCCGTTCTTACCCGTGACTGGCAAATTTTCGATAAAACTGTTCGATTTTCTCCATCGTCGTCAGCTTGCCGCTAAGCACATCGTCCAGATTACCGTACAGAAAGTGTGGCCTTTCGAAGGGCACACGCAACCGTCGAAAGTAGGATCGGTGGCGTGTTAGCAGTTTGTAGGTAAAGAACCCGAGCAGTGTGACGAGGATGAATGTGAACCAGTACAGATCTTCCTGATTCATTGTGGCGCAATTTTATGAAGGTGTTAAGCTACGAAACGATTGCAGTTAAACAAAAGGTTATATTGTGTTTTGGTGTAACTTTTCATAAATAAGAACTTTAAAAATTAAACTCACGGTGAATGGAGCACAGGAAAACGGTGTTGGCCGCGGTCAGCTGATCTCCGGCTTTCAATTGTCAGTGCTTTGATGGTAAACACAAAACGACCAGTGTTGCCAAACGCTTGTGTAGAGCAAAAGTCGAGCACTTACAAAAACTGCTCGACTCTACCATTTCATGCAGTGTTTTGAAAATGTCGTTAGAAAACGAAACAGCTACATACCCAAGCCCGGTTGTTCTAATTTAAAGTGATTTTCTTTGCATAATACAAAAACGAAACCATTCAAATATAAACCATTCTTACTTTATTTAACCCTAAAAGTAACCACTATTTTACAAAAACCTTACCCAAGACCACTCTCTCACGAATTCTTACCAAACCAACCGGAAAATAGTTGATGAAACTCGTTCGACGCTCGGCGTACAAAGTTTACAACCGATCGCAACATGAATGCGCCCGGTTTGCCTTCATCATCCTTGCCACTGTCCGGTGGTTGGGCATCATCATCCTCACGAGCTTCCCGCAGGGCCGATTGTCCCGCAGTTTCGACGACCATCAACTTTGGCTGTTGTGCCTGTTCCGGTAGGACAAGATTTTCGTACGAAAACTCTTCGGATTGCTGGTGCCGGCGTTGAATCATATTGGACCGTTCCCGCGATTCCCAGGACTGTGGATGAAGCAGGACGTTTCGTTTCGTACGCTTTAGGGACGGTTCATTCGCAGCGACCGGAACGTCATCATCACCATTGTCGTCATCGCTCACCTCCCGGGCATTGTTATCTTCCGCCTCTAGTTCCTCGATCGCCTCCAGCAGCAGGTCAAACATTTCGGCAAACTTTTGCTGCAGTTTGGCGTTGGTGCGGAAAAAGTCCTCCAACCGTTGCACTTCCTCCGACTCGATAGAGGCAGCAGGCTGCTCGGTTAGGACCAGTCCGGCAGGGAAGGAGCGTTTGAAGCGTTTGGGGAGCATCTCGGCCACCTCGGCCGAGGTGGATTCTAGTGACCAGGTTGGCTGAAGTCGTGGAACAATCTGACGCTCCTCACTGGTCCGGGGTGCTGGTGTGAAGAGTTGGATTTCCTCTTCCGACGCTGGGGCAGCAGCAGCCATGGCACGATCGGTTGTTTGATCCACCATTTCCTCTTCGTCCACGGGTTGAGTGTCTTCGGGATAGCTTTCCAGCAGTTCCGCGTGCCGCTGTTGTTCGTCAACCACTACCGTTGGGGTATCGAAGCTTTTGTCCTTCATCTGCACGATTGTGAACGTTTCTCGGCTGCTTGCTTCCGTCAGCTGATTCGGTTGTCTGTCTTCCTCCGACTGTTCCCTTCGGATGATTGGCATAAATCGATCGGTTCGTCTCAGTTCTCGCACTTCATGCTCGTGCTTTGGACCTCGGCGAAGTGTTCGTCGACGCACGCAGTCCGCCACTTGCTCCTCACTGGTCTCGATCGGTTTACGTTCCCAGGCCGGTGCAAATCGATGAAAATCGCGCTGATTGATCGAGATCCTTCGACGAACGGCTGGTCGGTGGTGGTGGCGTGACGTTGATCCCCAGCTTCCCATACGGTATCCGGACGGACGCTCCTGCTCCTGCTCCTCCTCCTCCGAATGTCCCATCCCGTCATCAGTCGGTACGTACGCACCATCTTCCTCGCCATCGCCATTGGCTCCCTTGGAGATCACCAGGTGTACATCGCCAAGTGGAAAATCGGACCGTTGATGCAACTCATCATCCTCCTCACTAACAGCAAAGTTTGGCGGTTCGTTGACTGCTTCCGCCAGGGACGATCGCTTCGTTTTCCGGCTCGCCAGTTTAGCCGACATGCGCTTCATCAATCGCTCCTGGAACCGTCGGTTTGGATTCATGTTCGATCGCCGAGCCATCAGCATATCGCCCCGTTTCGACCGTTCCCGTCGTGCCTCGCGCAGTGGATGCTTTATTTTGTTTAGATTACGCTTCTCCAACCGTTTTTCCTTCTTGCGAATGCGGCGCTGCTGGCGCTTGTATGCTTGCGTTTGGCGGGTACCTCTCGCGGTCCGTTCTGTGGTCTCCTGTACCGGTTGCGCGTCCGCGAGTACCTCCGAGAGGCTTTCCGCAAGGTTATCAGCTTGTGGTGCATTAGCGAAACGAGCGAGAAAGCGTTTCTTTTTTTCACCGCCGAAAGTGCTCTTTGCCGACAACCGGTCGTTCATTAGCAGCGAACGTCGCATCCGTCGCTGGACACTTTCGAGTGGGACCTTTTCTAATAGCTCACCGATCAAGTGTTCTAGCAGCATGTCAGTGGAGGTACGATCGTGTTGAAGCATCTCTCGGGGAAGTTTCTTGCGTTGCGGAAGGTTATCGTTACGGCACTCGCGTACCTGGACACCTGGGACGACCGCAAACAGGATCGCTTGCGCTGGTACGTAGAAGCTAACGCCGTGCGTGAGTGTGGTAACCGCACGTACCGGGTCTGGTTGAGGAAGGGGCGTGCCCGGTTGCTCCAGAGGCAGATTGTTTACCATCGGTTGGCCGTCCTGTACGGTCAACAGAAAGAGCTCCACGGGTGACGAGAGTGAGCGGGTCATCAGTTTAATCGTAACGTTAGTCGCACCGTCCTGATCACCGTTCACGACCACGAGCGTAAGAGACCCGGTTCGATTTCGCGTACAGTAGGCATATACCGATGTGTGGCTGTTGCTAGTGTCCATACCAGAAGAAGGATCCACATTGAAATGAACCGGGAATACCTTATGCCCAACGGTTTGTTTGTACAGCAGGCCGATTAAATAGTTAAACGAGTACTGCTGAATGCCATCCCTTTGAAGAGGTTGAAATACCGCGCTAATGCCACCTCGGGCAGCTTCGCCGAGTGTATGTGCGTACTCGATGCCTTCTTGGACGCATGATTTACAGCAAGCGCCAGGCGCTACAGCAGGTGTATCCAAATCTGAACGTTGTGCCTCCACCAGATCAAGCCACACCGGGAGTCGTTGCTTCGAAAGTCCGCGCAGATGTATTTCTCGCTGGATGGTGGTATAATTCCATGCCACATTGTCGGACTTTGGTCTATGGTGAGAAAAAAACGCCGGGTTAATAAGAGGTGAATCTTGGGGAAAATCCGAAACCATCCTACCTGGTTATTGTAAAAGCTTCCACAAGGCTATCGACATTATCGTGAAAGTAATGAATTTCTTCCAGTGGGATTAACTGTGGATTTAACTCAGATGCCACCATGGTCCAGTCTTGCTCGGGGAACGCTTGTAGCATCGTGCGGAACGTCCGTAAATCATCTGCATACTTTGGTGCGTCTTTCACGTGTCCTAGAAAAACGGAACGTTTGGGATTGTATGAAAATAACTCAGTACAAAACTCAATTCTTACCATTTCCCAGCTGCCAACGACATGCGTTAATACCGAGCGTACTAGCGATGGTTAGAATCCGGAGTGCATTCTTCGCGTTCCATTGTCCACCATCGGTCGGATAGTCTAGCACAAACACTGGCATCAGGCTAGCACGTCTTGCCCATTCGTAGAACGCTTGCCACGCACTGGAACTTATCTGCACCAGCTCCATATCGTCCGGCTTTCCGATCACGCTCAGACCGGCCACCGTCTGCAGATGAAGCTGCGATGCGTCAGCTATCACCTTCAGGAAGGTACCACCGAGACTTTGAGCCATCTGGAAGCTAGTTTCACTGATCGGATTGCCCTGACCATCGAAGATGTGTTGCGGTTTGGCGTAGAAACTAATAAACTCATCCCCGATCACGTTTGCTAACCGTTTCGTATTCACACTGACACCGAGCTGTCGGACCGGTTCACTGCCGAACGCTGAGGGCACTTCATTTTCACCTGTTAATCCACGGACACCGGGCACAAGCAGCAGGATCACCACCACCAACCAAAGGCGGGTGAACATTTGGATCTTATTCTGTACCAACGCCATCGTTGTACAGGCGCGCGTTGAGAACGTTCGTTCGGCTTGATCGTTTCGTTCCCTAATGGAACGTGCCAACTGCTCACCAGTAACTGTGCACCGAAATGCGTGATGCTACCTTCTTTTGTGCTTTATCAATTGGAGTATGCAATGGAACAGAGGGAAAAGAGGAAGGGAAGGGCTTGAAGGTGGATAATTTCACCCGAAGAGCAAGCCCAGCCCAGCCCAGCAGGTTTCGAGCTAATTTTTGACTACTACTAGCACTATTCTTGCTTTGTTTTTATGGCTTGGAATGTTCTTTTAACAAAGCAACTCCACTACAACCGCGTCGTCATGTTTTCGCGCGTAGAGGCAAGTACTGATTCTACAAAAAGCTCCAGAAGCAGAAATGCGAAAAAACTGCGAACCTCAGCGAAAGCAAGAACTAACCTAACGGCATCCAACCCATCCATGGTAGGAATGCAGTTACTTACTGGTGCTTATATTGTTGTTGGCCGGCCGGCGGTGTATTCGAGAGTCAAAAGGGCAAAACCCCTTTTCGATGACTCATCAGGAAAGTTGGCCACAGGTCAGCATAGTCAGCTGGTTGACGAGTGCAAATGAAACAACAACGTTTCAGCCAGCCATACAAACACAGATGAGGCTAAAAAGTAAAAGTGCTACTGTGGACTGTGCCAAAAAACACGTGAATTGTACCGAATTTTCCGATCCAAACAACACGTAAATATTAAATTTGTACATAACGTCACACTTCGATTTTGGAATTGCGAACGGCTCAAGAGGAAGAAGGATGCCGTCTAGAATTGTTGGCATCTGGTTCGCGAGACACAGAGCGCGATCTGGATGCTGAATGATACCGATTATGGTACGATGGTCTGCTTGTAGGTCTTAGTGAAAATAATCCATCTCCAGTATCGTCAGCTTCCGGTCTAGTTTGATGATGCTCGGAACGACTTCTTTGACGTCTGCGTGATCGGTGCGATCGGCGCAATCGTCTCGATCTGCGCAATCTTTGCCTATGACCATTCCTTCGATGTCTATTTCGTGATCGCCGTTCGACCTGACTGCGTTCTGAATTTGGAACTAAAAACTCTAATATCACAACTCCCGCCTCGTCAGCAATGTCAGACCCCATCTCAACGGCAACGTCTGAGTCGATTTCCCACCCATATTCATATTCTTCATACAGTGGTTCGTCTGATGTATCCGATTGCGGTAGTTCTGCCGTACTAGACGTTCCTCGAACGGTCGAGTCTCCGTCGTCCTCTGCATCCTCCGGATCCTCGAGCCATTCTTTGGGCATCTGTTTGGTAGAATATAAAAGATACATTTCACGCTCTATTGATAGTTACTCCCGAAAGGTTAATCTCTCACCTTTAAATCCATTTTGAAAGGTTGTTAAAATAGTTCATACTACGACGTACTATCTGCTGAATGGTTACGCCACACTTGCTGCAGGCTTCTTGGATAACAACTTTTATAACTGTAGCTAATAAAATTGATTTGAATGTTGCCTTTCGATGAATGGTGAATATATTCGGCAACCGTCGCTATACTCACCACTCCGTATTCACCACAGGCTGACAGCTGTCAGCTGACGGTAAATATTCCAAATCGCTGCAGGTAGCGCTTAACAAACCAGGACTCCTTCCTAATTGAATGAGCCATTTAGTCAGGGAAAGCGTTCGCATTCCGTACCGTAAACAACAGATACCTTGAGTGTACAATTATGTTACTTTCAACGAAGTTATATGTGATAGTTTTTATACTTTTCATACACAATCATGTAGCGCAATCGGAAAAGGCGCACAGCAAGTATTCCAAACATGCCAACGCGCTTCCAGACTCCGAAATATATGAGCCGGACTTTCGAAACATTCAGCGTCCGTTCCGGATGGCTAAGCTCAATCTGGTCTGGACAAAGGCACAGCATGTAAGTATCACCGCCTTTCATTCCCACTATTCGCCACGTCAGATTATGGCCAACCGCGTTCTTGCTGCGTGTATTTTCTTTTAGCGACTCACCGAACCGAAGCTAAAATCTCTGTACACAGAGCTAAAGCTGCACGACAAGGAAGAAATTACCTACAAGCAGCTCAAGGAAAAAGATAAGGATGGGATGAAGGAAGCGGAACTACGAAACAAGCTCGTCACCATAATGAGCACGTACGGACTGTTGGAACATTTCGACGATACGCAGGATCCGGAAAAGTACAAAATGTACAAAGCGAATGAAGGCGGCTCGAAGAAAGATACGTACAAAAACAAGAGTCTGTTCAAGGATAAAAAGTTAAACAAATTGTGGGACAAAGCCGAAACGGCCGGATTTACGAAGGAAGAGCTGGATGCGTTGCGTGAAGAGTTTGATCACCATCAGGCAAAGATCGATGTGTACTACAGCTTGCTCGAGCGATTGGGTGATGACGATGAGGAGCAACTGGCCAATCATCAGGGAGAAAATGCGGTCAACGAGGACGAGCATGATCGATACAATGAGGTGGACCGTGCGGAGGAACCGGACCGTTCGCAGCCGGGTGGTGGTGGTGTCAACAAACAGCACGCCTATCTGCACAAATCGAACCAGTTGCGGGAAAAGCATCGCGACAACGGGATTGTCAAGCACAAAATTGTTATTATTGTTCAGAAACGCGACCGCGTCCGAGCTAAGATCGATATTGAATCGATTGTTGTTGTCTGCTGTCTGTTGCACGTCTTCTGTGATTACAAAATCTGACTCGATAAATTGATCCGGTTGCTGCTGCTGCTGCTGCTGCTGCTGGTCAGTACCGTCAAATACGTTCAAATTGTTAATGTTGTTGAGAAAATTGTTCTCGTTTCTAACATACACACAAACACATTCACACTCAAACACACGCGCGCACACACACACACTCATATCTATAATAGTTATATCACATTTGAATAACAAATTTGCTAATAAATTATTCGATTTGGTACGATCGCGAGCACTCTCGTTATATGTTTTTTTTTTTACCATGACTCTCTGCGCCGGAAAAGCGGTTCCCGGCGATACCTTCCTAAGCCTTAAACCGATTCTCACAGTCCCGCTGGTAGCGTAACCGTGCCGATTCCCGTTCCTCCGCATCCAGGTACCAGAGCGTTATGGCGTACCGGGTGCGATGGGCTGGCTGAACTTCGTGCGGGTTTCGCCGGTCCGACCAGAAGAACAGGATGCGGTCAAAAATTGGCTCAATGTCGGCCACACGATCGTTGCATCCTTCCGGAAAAATTCTGCAATTATGACCATAGGTAAGAACCGCTGTGCGGCTAAAGGATTTGGAAATTATGCGAAACACGACATACCTGAGCAAACCACCGCTTTCCCGAACGTCCCAATCGAGGTTAAGGTAGTAGATGGCGGTAATACAGCGCCCATCACGATTGGGATTGTCGACGTGCTTCACGTAATGGGATCCAGATCCGGGATAGCATGCGACCATAGCCTAGCAGAAAACAGAAGTAAAAAACAAAAAATAATTGATTATTAGGTTTGAGAAAACTATGGCGTGTTTATTATGCAAATAAGAAATCCAAAAAATGGTATAAAACCACTGAATGCTTCTAGCATTCAAGCAACGCATATCGCGTTTGATAAGTGCTATCAGTAGTCTCAGTATTTTATTTGTTCTACAATGCAAGGGAAATTTCTTTTCTATTCGTTTTTAAATCACATCATTATTCTTAAAAACAATCTAAAACCCCTTTTTTCCACCACCACAAATCATAAAATGGATAGCAGCATTTCCAACAAAGGGCCAATCGGTAAGCTTTCTTTTCGTACCAAAATTCGGGTACCGCGTCATCATCAACATCATCGTTGTCCCCTGAGTTGGCGTACGTGACAAACACCTCGGTGTCGGTCGTTCGGTCAAAGGCGAGTCGAAACTGTGCGCACGCGTTTACACACATACCCGTTGCGCAAATATTTCCCACCGCAACCATCGACCTTACCATCTCCGGGTGTACACACCGGAGAAGCTTTCGTCGCAATGGCCGTGCAAAGTGTGCGCGCGCCCTCACCATAGTAGTTGTGTGGCGATGGTAGTATATAGTACAACCTGGGTGAAATTATCGGCTGCGCGCATCGTGAGAAGGAGTAACGTAAAAGCGGGGTTAGGGTTTGGACGATTGAACAATCGGTAGCAAAGCCCTTCGCTGATAGCGTAGCAGCTTAAGTACGATAATACAAAGAAATCAGGAGTTAATCCCGCGTGATATGATCTATCAGCAAACCACAGTCCGTGTCTGTATCGTTTATACAATGCAAGCGATAAAAAACATATTCTAAAGTTATAGACGCTCGGGAAGATATTTGAAGCAAGGTCTTCCTGCCAGATGCCAGACATTTCGATTCGCACAGGCCATCTTCCAAGGACGTGAAGTGCTTTTAGATCACAGCAACTACCACCAAAGTTGGTATGATTGGCACTCAAAACAGGAGCATTTACTGCACAAACACGTTTAAAGGAGTGTTTTATTCCTAACCAGTAATCATCCGATAAGGAATGCAATGGATAACAGAGTTTGCAGAGATAAGCTACGAATTGGTCATGAATGAATGACTCATACATACAATTAGTGGCATCACTTTGGTCGTCAATGCGCAGGACTGACCATTAAACTTGAATATAGGACCAAAAGCGGTTCGGTGGTGATGCGACAGCGGCGCCGGTCTTCACACGGCAGGACCGGAGTTCAAGTCTCATCTGGGCCGTTCCCTCATAGTGAGGATTGACTAACCAACTATGCGGTATCAATTAGTCTAGTAAGCCAGAAATGGCAGGCATGACCTAAGAGATCGTTAGGCCAAGAAAGAAGAAGAAGATAGGACCAAAAGCAGGCTTATTACTGCTCATTCTAAAAACCCACTAAACTCTCTTGCATCACGCTTTATTTCTGTGATTCTGATGATCTTACACGTTTTCGATTGATAGTAAGATAACTAAACAGATAACAGTACATATTGAAGTGCACAATTGCATACAGTAGATACTTTAAATTGATACATTTAAAGCAGTAACTAAAGCCAATCACAAATGCTGTGACATGAGCAAGAATCTGGACACCAACTCTCATAAAAGATGTTATAGGAATAGAACGATCATAAATCTGTTTCCTCCAACTCCAATTTTGCCAAGTTAGCGAAATGGACAAAAGTGTACGTGCTGAACGAAAAATCAAACAGTTCTATAATATTGGCAAAAGTGGGTTAAGGATTAGGACTTTAAATGATTATCAATATATGTAAAGTTATACCAATTTTCGGTTCTGAATCACATGAACCTGACCTCCCCAAACTATGGGACATTATTCAGGAGCAGCATCGGAATGGTGAGAAAGCAGGGAAGGATACGGATAGGTATGGCTAAAAAAAGAACGTCCTTGGGGCATGGAATTAAAACCAAAGTGACATAAGCGACTACGCTTACATCCAACTCCTTCAAGCATGGGCTTTCTTAATATAGCTTCTCGCTAATCCGGTAATTCCCGATATTAAGATAAACACGATCGGGTGGAACGGTGAACCCCATCCCCGATCTTATCGTTCGTTCGCGTTCCACATACGAAGAAAGCCAACCTAGTGTGTCCCTATCCTTACACCATTGCCAAATCTTATACCACGCCGAGCAACCATGAAAAAACCCTCCCTTTTAGATCGGATCAACGGCAAAACCATGCATCGATGTACGGCGCAACAGAAAGCAGCTGGAGGAGGAAGCCATTTAATCGCGATTCGGGTGTCTCTGGTGTGTCATCAATCACGTTTCATTGATTATGGGAATTGTGGTTTTGATCAAATGGTTTGTTTTGGTAGGAGCGCGCGATTCAAGATTGCTGTTGTATAATTGCAAAACAAAACAAAGCAAAAACAACCCGGCCCCGGTTTCCGGTCCCATGGTGGACTAGTGGAAGATGATTTCATTGGACGCCAATATAAAGACGCCATTCGAGAGTGGAGGAGAGCATGAGTACCAGATGCAAATATTTCCAAGAACGTAATAAAAGGCTAAGTACAGAGAGGGTGGATAGTTGTAAAAGGTAGTAAATAGATAAAATTAATACATTGCGCAAACAGGCGCAAAGTATGGGGGGAGCTAGTATCATCAACATGACACAAGTGACCGAGTAAAAAGCAACGACAGCAGCAGATGATGATGGGTTTTAGTTTCGTAGAACTGATCCACTGTTTACACCGATCAAACAGCAACTATTTACAAACCAAGTTATGGGTGGATGAGTGGCAAAAATTGTCGCGCAAAAAGCTTTGCCATTTTGCCACCACAAACCCCACAACCCTCGCGCGGGGATAAACATCCGCTCGAGCGATGAATTCTCGAAGAAACGTGGCAAGATAAGACTCTGCCCTGGTTGCATTCGATGATTGTCAGCGTTCCCTGTGCAAGTGTGAAAGTGCAGCCTTCTTCTGCTGGGCTGGCCCTGAACGCGGTTATAAGCCGTGTGGAAACAACGTGACCATCCGGCCATACGCACCCATTTCGTTCGATGGGGTAAGGGGATATTACAATCAAGGTCTTACATTACATTGACCTGTTTGCGCTCCCTCTTTGGCCAGCTAGCCGGGTGTAGGATGTAGAAAATCAGAAGAAACAAAACACTACCCAAATGGCAGGAAAATGCAAACAGATGTTCGATAATATCGTCGTTCGGTGGTTGGGAAGAGAAGCTTTCCGCACACGCCAGTGGACAGAAATCACGGAACGATGCAGCCGTGCAGACAAGCACGTCACGCACGATTGGACGGAGCAAAAGGCTCGGGCAGCCAGCAAATAGGAAACAGAACAGAACTGGCAGAAGATGAGACGCCAACAATACCACCATAACCTGGGCCAACGAAACATCGGGCCAAGGGTATCGGTGAGCGCGCTCTCGCGGAAGGTTATTTTGAGGGTGAAGAAGAAAGGTTTGCAGCGAAACAGAGATAGCACGTGTAAGAGCAGGCTAACCGAACCTGCACGTGCGAGCTCACGTACGCATTTTTGGCAGCATGTTGCGCGACATTCAAATTGGTGGTGGTTTCGTCGCAGCAACGGAAAGGCGCGCATGTACGGCACGTGCACGTGCGTTTTTCGTTAGTACGCCAACCAGCTCTAGACCGTGTTTTTCACCCAAAAGTCTAGCTAGAAAACACATACGCCAACATACCTTTGTTCGCTCTTTGATGTTATATCGGCCCAATTTACCATTGTTCTCCATCCGCTTGCAATTGGTAATGACGGCATCAACCTGCGGATGAGCGTGCGAAGGGTATTAGCTCTGAAGTCGAAGGGTAATTTATTTTTTTCTACCACATACGATTCATACTTACACGATTGATAAGGTATCCGATGCTGCTACAACCAGGTTCTTTGCCCCCGATCCAGGTGATTTTGTCACCCCGTATATGGCGCAGATTGTTTCCCACTCGGTTAGAAACTAGCTGCCCGTCCTGTAAAGCCAGCAAAAAAGGTGTACGAATCGTCGTAAGAAATTAATGTTGCATTTACCAAGCTTTATCGCGGGGTTCCCCACCAAAAATAAGTGCATTCCAAATGGGTATCGTGCAGAGATAAATTCGATTTTTGCACATTTGTACGAACAAAAAGGCAACGGAGCACCGAAAGAAACAAAACGCGCGAAGCAGCAGCATTAAGCGTTAGATAAGATAAGCAAAACGTTACATTTTAGACATCTTTATCCTGCGTGCTAGGTCGCCTTATGTATGTTGCAAAAATTATACGAAGCACCGCTTTTGATCAAGTTAAGGCAAAGAAACGGCATAGAATCTGATGATATAATGAAGAATAACACAACTTTTTATACAGAACCAATTCTTATAGAGTGGTCCTCACCTAATATGAGATACTTTAAGCGGATATGTAAGGTTTAATGCGTTATAGATCAGATGGAATTGCGCTTGGTAACATTCTTAGGACTCACAATGCAAGAACTACTTTTTACTCAATACTCAGCTTAAGGGAATTGGTTTATAAACATTTTTACTTATTTTTAAGCATCGATTGTGGATTTTGGAATCCATTTTTTCTTGCAAATTTGTTATGTGAAAAAATAGTTCTTGAATAAATTATACCCTGAATGTTACCATTTAGTGCCTAAGTAATTAAGAGCTGCTTCAGTATAAAGTGTCCATGTGAAATGGGATGCGCACAATGTCCACAAAGCACAAAGTTTTCTTACCCGAAACACACCGGACGAATACATCCCGGTCACCTCGTCCAGCACTTGCAGGCCCCGTTCCTGACCAAGAAAATTGTCCAACACACACACGCCATACTCATTCATATCCCGTATTAAACTGCGGCAGGCTTCGTCTAAACTTTCACAGTCCAAATCGAACCCATCTCCCTCGGCTGCAACTCCCCCCTCACTGACAGAAGGATGCGGAGTGGCAGGATCACTACCACTCCCAGTGGTAACTACACTCGGCCCGGAACTAGACTTTCCATTACTGGTTGCACTAAAGTTCGAAACTTGAGCTGTCCTGCCCTTACGAATGTCCTGCTTTGGCTGCTCCACTTTCGATACAATTGGTCCATCCACTACCGCACTGCTGGCTTGGCGGAGCAGAGCGGCCAATTGTTGCTGTTGCTGGTGGTGGTGGTGCTGCTGCTGCACTTTGGATGCTGTCCGCTGGTCATGCTGTTGCTTTTGTTGATGCTGTTGCGGTTGCTGTAGCAACATCACACTACCACCCGATTGGGCTAGCTGCATTTTTGCCGTTCTTCCCACGTACAACGGGTCACTTTGATCAAGCACTACTACTGGTTGATCCTGGTTACTTTCGCAACCGTCTGCACCGTCACTGGTGGACCCAACGGGATTGTCAAGCACAAAATTGTTATTATTGTTCAGAAACGCGACCGCGTCCGAGCTAAGATCGATATTGAATCGATTGTTGTTGTCTGCTGTCTGTTGCACGTCTTCTGTGATTACAAAATCTGACTCGATAAATTGATCCGGTTGCTGCTGCTGCTGCTGCTGCTGCTGGTCAGTACCGTCAAATACGTTCAAATTGTTAATGTTGTTGAGAAAATTGTTCTCGTTCAGTATGTGATCAACGTCGAGCTGGTCAAGATCGGCGAGCTCTTCCGCGGACGCGAGCGCATCGATCGGAAACAACTTTGAAACTGCGAGCTCGTTCAGAAACTCATCGCCACTGTCGCTACCATCGGAAGCTATCATCGGTTGCTGCGTTCGCGCGCACGTCGTCGCTGCTGCTGCTGCTGCAGTTGACTCCCCGCCGTTGTACATAGGACCAACAACGGGTGTCGCGGCTGTGGTATGCGACGGGTGGTGGATAGAGACGGTTGCGATAGCAGAAGACGCATTCTGATCTGCGGACGACTGTGTTAGTGAAGGGTGTGCAGCGATGTTTACATTCGCTGCCTGTGGAACAAACCCACCGTTGATGGTGTTGGTGCTGCAGTCCGGTAGTAACATTTCTGCACGTACACAAAAACTGCTGCCTTCGGTTGAGGCAACCGATGGCATGAAAACATTTCCCAGCTGCTGCTGCTGCTGCTGCTGGTGCTGTCCCTCACTAACGACAGCAGGATATATTGCACTAAGCGTCTGCGGGTTCTGTTGCTGTTGCAGCTGCAGCGATGCTGCTGCGACCATTGTTGACGTTGGCTGTGGCGGCAGATGTATCGAACGGCACTCGGTCTTGTGTATCTTCCAGTCTATCCGCTGATGATCGACCGAACAGTAGTACGCAATCTGGCAACGGCTACACCGCCGAAGCCCTTCGTTCACGCCACATATACGGCACTGGTGCTGGAAGTGACGATGCTGCTGTACGATCATATTTGGAGTGGTTTGCTGCTGGTTGGTTGGTTGTAAATAGCTCGTGAAACGGTGTGGACCGCTGCCGTCTCCCATAGCTGCTGTGGGAGCGGACGGTGCTGGCATTAGGTGCTGTAATTCTCCCCTAAGTCCTCCAACTTCCATCAGCACTTGGGCACACTTGATCACAACAAAAATTTAACACACACACACACACACACGCACACTTTGGCACTTACTTACGCACGCACACAACAAACACAGTACGGGGTTTCAATTCGCACCTCAATGGTCTGGTGCAAAAACAGACACAACACCAAAAATAACATATTCACCTTTATGCTTCCACCACCTTGCGGAGTCACAAAACAACCTCCCGGTTGAATAATTTCTCCCCAAAAGGAATCGACACGCGTTGAAACTTTGTTGCGATTGTTTTGATTATCCAAGCAATCCGTGCAATCGGTGGCCTTGTTTGACATTTCTCATTTTGCTGCACCACACACTCCCTTTCCGTTGGCACTGTTGCACTTCCTACACCGAGTACGAGAACTGCATTCACAGACGAACACATTCACTAACACTCTCTCACTCTCTTTCGCTCCTCACTTTCTCCACAAACGCACCAACCCAACCTGCCAACGCTGTTAACCACACAATGTGGGAATTTCACAATTTGACCGACAACGACCTTGCAAAAGCACTGGCTTCTTTGCCTGTTCCATCTGTCGTATGCGAACTCGCTGTAAGCTTCCGGTTGCCGATGCTGCTGCTCACACCACTTTCGACGATGTTGTTACGCATTTCAACTACGCCGCTACGGCCATACCGTGTTTCCGATTGCGTTTGTGTCCTATTACGGGATCGTATCGCAGCGGCAGCACAAGCGACACCGTCGGTACCACCAGCACTGTTTGTCAATGACTTTCATCTTCCGCTAATCACGCGTACATACACTAGCAGCAACACGCAACCACCAAGGTGTTTTGCCGTACCGCAGAATGGGACCGATGACAGCAAAGGACTTTCCACGCTTTTCCTGCAAAAACGAAAACGGTGATGCACTTGAACTATCTGCTCGCCACCATCCCTTTGGCGAACGCGGTCTCGAATCGCAGCTGCAGCAGTACACAGAACCAGACCAGACCAGACGACCGACACACCGTACCGTAACCGTAGTGCAGAAAGCGCTGTAAAATCGGTCGCCTTTCGTACGAGTGTGTGCGTGTCATCGTAGTGCTGCCGCATTGCAGGGTTCGTCCGTTTGCAGATTGGTTGTTTTATCGCTTCAATGTCGCACAAACATATCTGCTTCATCTTAGTACATTCGGTTTGGCTGAAATTTCCCGACAGCGTGGCCCGTACATGCGGGCAGGGTTCTCATTGGAAATGAAAATGTAGGCGTACGAGACACAACGTTTCTGACATTTGACGATCCTTCCTTAGTTGCTAGTTGTTTATTTGTTTAATTTCGTTCAAAATTCTACTACGACTCGACGATAATACACACGCGCACACACAGGAGGTGTGTTTGTGCGGTGAGGTGCAACGAGATCAAATTGTCTCATTGCGCACTGCTTTTTGTCGTGCTTTTCATCGTTTCACAGTCGACACA
>KZ064286.1:9203-19994 GCA_002091835.1 Anopheles maculatus | reverse complement strand
CCTGCATAATCCGCATGAACTCTATGAAATGGCACTGTTGGTCTTTCCCAGATATGTGTTTGAATTTTTGGTGGATCTTTTCTAACTTTCGCACATCCGATGCATTGTTTAGATAATGTTTCTATATCTTCATCTATTTTATGCCACCAACAATATGCTCTGGCCATTGATTTCATTCTACAAATTCCAAAATGTCCTGTATGCAATTCTTGTAATACTTTTGTTCTTAAGGAAGGTGGTACGTATGCCCTTGACCCTCTCATCAAACATCCGCTTTGTAAAGTGAATTCTTCCTGACCTATTCCAAAACGATTTTCCTTTTCTACTGTTCTGCCAGTCCTTAAACCTTCCATGAGTATTTGTACCGTGTCGTCTTTTTTTGTACACTCCCTCAATTCTTTCAAAGTCACTGGTAATGTTTCTATCTGATTAATTTCAATTTCATCTATTTCTTTGCTTGTTGATTCATTTCTATTGTTTGAGAGTGGAAGTCCTAATAGACGCCCTTTATTGGGACGAGAGTGGATGCAGTCCTTAAAGTTGAATTGGAATGAAATTTTACTCACCCGAAAGGTACTAGTGAAAGCAATCTGCACACAATCGGAAGTAATGCCGATAACGTAGGAAGGCCTTTGTTTGGTGAGAATATTTGTGATACTGGTTTGTTATCCGTTTCTAATATGAACTTTCTTCCGTACAAGTATCTATAATATTTTTTTACTCCAAATATTATGGCGTACGCTTCCTTATCCACTTGAGTATATTTTTGTTGTGTGCTTGAGAGTGTTTGGGATGCATATTGTATCGGACGTTCTTTCTTGTCCGGCATGATATGGCTAAGAACAGCACCTACTCCATACGGTGAAGCATCTACAGCTAATATTAATGGAAGGGTACTATCGTAGTGTACCAATACTCTCTCAGACTGTATTTCTGACTTTGCCCAGTTAAAGGCCTTTTCACACTCTGTATTCCACTTAAAATTTGTCTTGTTTTTTAGTAAGTTGTTAATTGGATACATGTAAGTGCTTAAGTTCGGCAAAAATCTTCCATAATAGTTCACTAGTCCCATAAAAGCACGCACCTGATCCTGATCTTTGGGCCTTGGCATCTTCTGTATAGCTTCTATTTTTGATTCCATCTTATGAATTCCTTGTTTGTCGATTACATACCCGCAGTATTCTATACTATCTGCAAAAAAGAAACATTTTTTTACATTTATTCTTATGTTATTTTCGTCAAATCTTTTTAAAACTTCATTTAGTCTTTGCATATGTATTTCGTCGTTGGATCCTGTTATTTTTACGTCATCTAGAAAAACAGACACTCCAGGTATGTCTTGTAGTATTGAACTGATTTGCCTTTGAAAAATAGCTGGTGCCGAAGCAACCCCATACATCAATCTGTTAGGTTTGAACAGTCCCATATGCGTATTCAATGTTAAGATTTCCTGACTTTGTGGATGGACTTCCATTTGCAAGTAGGCTTGAGCTAGATCTAGTTTCGTAATTTTTTTCCCACCAGCCATGATTGCAAACAGCTCTTCTATTGTAGGTAATGGGTGTTCGTCTACTAGCAAATGTTTATTCACCGTTAGTTTGTAGTCACCACATAGTCTTATTTTATTCTCTGTTTTCTTAACTGGAACAATAGGAGTGGCCCACTCACTTTGATTTACTTTTGTCCATATTCCTTGTTGTACTAGCTTATTAATTTCTGTTTCTACTAGTTCCTTTTACGCGAAAGGTAAGGTTCGTGATTTAAGAAAAACTGGTCTAGCGTTCTGTTTTAAAACAAGTGAAGCTTGCATATTTGTTATTTTCCCTACTGTTTCTTCAAATAATCTTGGAAATTTTTCCATTAGCTTTTCTTTTATTACTTCCGATTGTGTGCAGATTGCTTTCACTAGTACCTTTCGGGTGAGTAAAATTTCATTCCAATTCAACTTTAAGGACTGCATCCACTCTCGTCCCAATAAAGGGCGTCTATTAGAATTTACAACAAATAATCTGAGTTTTGTTTTTGTGTTACCGATTCCTACTTCGATCACAATGGTTCCGTATAATTCAATTTCCTTTCCACAATAACTGCTCAATCTTATTTTTGACGGCCTCAGTAAATAATCTTTAAACCACTTAAGTTTATCTTGAAGGTTGATAATTGAAACTGGGGATCCCGTATCTATTTCGAATTTAATCACTTGTTTGTTCACTGGTAAGTCCAAAAATATTTTTGGTGCATATACAGAATCTTCACTTTTTATGTTACTCACTACAACTGTATTTACCTCTTCTTCTTCTTCCTCGCTGTCGTGAATTTCCTCGACGACATTAACCTTTTTCTTCGTGTTGCTTCGACACACACGCTGCAAATGTCCCACCTTTTTGCACTTCAAACAAGTAGTTGTGGCATGTCTACACACGTTTGCCATGTGCCCATCACTACCACATCTATAGCATTTCAGCGCTGTTGGCTTGTAGTTCTTTTGTTTTACCCCCGGCTTCTGAGATTTTTCTACGAACTTCACTTCGGCTGCGGCTGCTTCATTTCTCACAATGCCGATTCCTTGATGCGTCGCTTCCATAGCTGATGCCAATGTGGTTGCCTTTTCCCATGTGAGCTCCTTCTCTTCCAACAGCCTGGTTTGCATGGCTTTGTTTTGCAATCCGAAGACAAATTGGTTTCTTAACGCCTTGTTCAGGTATTCGGCGAACCCACAAAATCTTGCTTCTTTCTGGAGCACTTTGGCGTATTCCGCAACCGTTTCACCTTCTTGTTGTTTTCGTTGCCAAAATTTGAACAGTTCTACCATTTCCAATGGTGTGGGATCGTAGTGTGAAGTTAATTTATCCACTACTTCCTGGTAGGTCAATTCTTCCGGTTCTTTGGGTAAGGCTAAATCACACAGGGTGTTGTAGCATTCCATACCCATATAATGCAAGATCACTGGCTTCTTTTTCTTAGCCGGCAACTCCATCATCTCCATTGCTGTCTCCAAACGTTTTACCCATCTTTTCCATGTTAACACTTCTTTGTTAAATGGTTCGATGTTGAAGTTTTGAGTCGGATTACTCATTTCGTTGAACTTTTCCCCTACGGGTATACTCGCACAAACACTGTCTTTCTTTTTGTTTTCGTCTTCCATGAACAGGTTCAGACTCGTCGCCAACTGTTGTATTTCGGAACAAGAGGAAACTACACGTGTGTTCTGTTTGCGCTTCAATCACCGACTGACCTCTTTATTGCCAGCTGTCATTTGACAGCTATGACACCTGTACTTTCACATTTATATTTGATTGAGAACTGTAAAAGTTGTGTGAAATATTAACGAAATCATCAAATATATCAGTGGCGACGAGATTTGTTTCCTGCAAAGCTGTTTCATCGGTTTATCACGCGTTTTTCTTGATTCATCTTGTTTTAACATCGGAGGACGCGTACACTCGACATGATGGAATAAAATGGCGGACCATCGCGGAGCAGCGACGACCAAAGCCATCGAACCGACGCTAAATTGCCATTGGACTCAAATGCTCTGATTCAAGAGATTTTCAGACAGCAGCAGCAGATTTTGTATCAACAGCAGCAATCTTTTATGCAGCAACAAGAGCAACTGATTATAATGGTATTCGGATGGAAACAATAATTAATCTTTTCCAGCACAAATTACGATAGCAGAGAAAACAGCGTGGCTTTTATTTTGAGGTAAACTCATCGACTAGTTTATACACCGCACACCGGAAACTGTCAAACCCCACCATCATAGCGCCAGCTGTCAAACGCGTCTACTGCCAATAGGTTGTTTCTTAACACCCCTGCTCAACCTTTGCAGTTAGCCAGCCCAATTCCAGCACAATGTCTCCGAAAAACTGCTACAGGAAGACCCTTCGTCATCATATCCGCTTGCTGATCTCCAGACGGTATATATCGCAGACAAATTTTCTTTTGTCGTACAAGATCCCGCAAGTAATGAAGTTTCACTTCAACGTGTTTAAGACGACCGAAATCCTTTGACTCCTCGACAATTCGCATCGATGACTGGTTGTCCTCACAGAAGATGATCGGTTCTTTTGGGTCATATCCAATATCTCGTAATAGACGAATCAACCACTGCTCATGACATGCGGCCACACATAAAGCTGCTAATTCCGCTTCTGTTGAAGATAGTGATACAACTTGTTGCTTCCTTGTAATCCAAGCAACAGTACATCCGAAAACTTTGAATACGCCACCGCTGATAGACCGCCTGTCCACTATGTCATTTGCCCAGTCGGCGTCCGAAAACACTTCTAGCGATCTCCCTTCACATCTGCGATACACGAGACCCACTTCCAACGATCCTTGAATGTAGCGAAGAATTCTCTTCAGGTGTGCCCAATGATTATCAGTGGGACAGCTCTGAAACTGGCTGAAGAAGTTCACTGCAGCTGCCAGATCTGGCCTTGTTGTTTGAGCTGCATACATAAGACAACCCACCAACTCACGATAGTGTTGCACCGTACGTTTCTCCTCTTCACCTTTGGGTAGCTTCAACCTATTCTCTATGGGTGTTGAACAAGGTTTACATGTTTCCATCTTAAACCGGCGTAAGACGTTCCGAAGATAATGCTCCTGATGAATTTGCATCTTTCCTTTTTCTATATCATATGTGATGTTCATTCCAAGGAAACATTTTACTTCACCGATGTCACTCATCTCAAACTCATTGGACATAGATCTCTTTACACACTTTACAGCATCCAACGTTGATCCCACTATCAGAAGATCGTCCACATACAAAATTACAATAACCGTGTAGTTCTTCGTTCTCCGTATGTAAAGACATTGATCATTTAGGCTGCGACGAAAACCTAATCGCTCCATGATGAATTCGTTGAATCTATCATTCCAGGCTTTAGACGCCTGCTTCAGGCCGTATAATGACTTCCGCAAACGACACACAAGATCTCCACCACGTTCGAACCCTTCAGGTTGCACCATGAAAATCTCCTCAACGATCGTGCCGTTTAAGAAAGCAGTCCGAACATCCATTTGATGTATCACCATCTTTCTATCGTTCGCAAATGCCAAAACAGTTCGCAAAGTATCCTACCTAGCAACCGGAGAGTACGTTTCCGTGTAGTCGAGCCCGTAACGTTGGCTGAAACCTCTAGCGACTAACCGAGCTTTGTAACGACAAGGCTGACCATCCAAACCTCTTTTCACTGCAAACACCCATTTAAATGAAATAGGTGTCCTGCCCTTTGGTAGCTTCACCAACTCCCAGGTCTTGTTTTTCTGTAACGATTGCATTTCCTCGTCGACAGCAATCTTCCATTTTTCCCAATCATGGCGCTTACTAGCTTCAGCTAATGAATTCGGAAGATTCTCGACGTAACTCGTGGCATTCAACGCATACGCTGCATATTTTACTTCATAGTCTTTATGCCACTCAGGAACAACGCGATTTCTCTGTGGCCGCTTATTACAGTCAATTTCACTCTCAGACTGTTCATCACATTCTGCCGATGCATCGTTTTCTTCACGAAAACTTTGAAATTCTTCGTCTGACTCTTCAGCAAGCAATTCATTCGAAGGGATTTCGTTGTCACCTTTTTCTTTTAGCTCATGGTTATCAAGAATTGGCTCATTCTCGACAGTTGGTCTCATAATTATATTAGAGCGATCAGTTTGTTGAACTTCCGGTTCGTATTGCTTGGACTCATCAAATATGACGTCCCGCGCATTCACAATCCGTTTCGATTTTTCATCCCATTGTGGCGCCTGCACATAGGCAATGGAAGTATATCATCCCATAATTCATTATAGCATAATTATAGGTAGATAAGGATGATCGTGATTGGTGGATGGAATAAACTGTAGGTTAGAATAAGATAGATGATAAAAGATAGGGATAGAATAGCTAGCATAAGAATATTAAGCATAAGATAGAAGTAAGGATAAATAGAAAGTAAATAAATTAAGCTAGGATTAGATTAAGGAAATTTTAGTATAAATAGCGGGTAGGATTTAGGATAGGGCATTCGAAGTCTGCAAACTAAAGCGGAAACTCTGCCCGACCGAAAAGGGAAATAAAACGTTTAAGTTATAAGCAAAAGTTGCTCGTGGTGACATATTCTTAAAGTCGTAAAAGTGGAATATCACACCATATACGGTATCCATTATGAGCATAACCAACCAATATTCCCTTCCATGACTTTGCTTCCATTTTCGATCGACGCTCCTTTGGTATGTGAACAAACGCAATGCAACCGAATGTACGCATCTTTGCAATATTTGGTTTACTTCCTTGCCATAGCTCATACGGCGTCATATTGGATGGAATTGCACTAGATGGGCTTCGATTCACCAAATATGCTGCAGTTTGTATCGCTTGACCCCAGAGCTGTTTGTCAATGCCGCTATCCTCCAGCATCGAACGAGCCTTCTCCACAAGGGTACGGTTCATGCGTTCACTAACGCCATTCTGCTCAGGCGTATAAGGAACTGTCCATTCTACCACGATGCCACTTTGTTTGCAGAAATTCTCGAACCTTTTGTTGCGGTATTCACCACCGTTGTCACAGCGGAGTCGGCTGATCTTCTGTCCGAATTTTGCAGTTACTTGAGCTTCATAACTCCTAAACATTTCGTACACTTCATCTTTTGATTCGATGAGAAACACCATCGTGAAGTGCGACCAATCATCGATGAAAGTAACAAAATACTTTTTGCCATCTAGTCCAATTGGTCCACAAACATCAGAGTGGATCAGCTCAAGCACACGTGACGATCTTTTACCTCCGCGTATCGAAAATGAATTTCTTGCCTGCTTACCAAGCAAACATGGCTTGCACACGACACTATTATAGCGTTTCAAATCGTTCGGCAATTTCACTCCTAACACCATTTCATGACAAAAGAGTTGTTCTAAACTTTTGGTGTTCAAATGTGCGTATCGGCGATGCCACAAATCCATATTATTCTGAATACGACCATTTGTCAGCAAAGCTTTATCCTCATCACGATTCCGCCAAAAGCCGAGTTGATATAATTTGCCTTCTAGTCTGCCACATGCTACCACGACTGATCCAAGGAAAATATTCACCTTTCCATCTGCATATAATACCTTCATACCAGCCTTATCTACACGCAGCACCGAGAAGATGTTGCATCTTAGCTCTGGCACAAAAAGCACATTATTGATGGTGCATTCTATTTGTTTACCATTTACAATCGAAATTACTTTCACAGTACCGGTGTACTTTGCCACGATGGACTCACCATCTTTTGCAACCGCAATCTTTATTGGATTTTTCAGCCAATGTGTTTCTTCAAACAATGTTTCGTCGTTTACTAGATGTTCAGAGCAGCCTGAATCAATATACCACGGTATACGAATCAAATCCCCGGGAACTGTTCCCCTGCTCACACCTACAAAACTAACTGCACCGCACAAATCATCATTGCTGTCTTCACCGACGTAGTGAGCATTCGGTTTCTTGGAGTGCAAAGTTTTCTTCTTTTCCTTTCTATCGGTACATTCCGTGATCTTGTGTCCTTTCTTCTTACATCTGAAACATTTGATCACTTTCTTCGATCCATAGAAAGCAGCTTGATATTTTATGCCGGAAGAATAGCCCACACCTTTTTGCTTCGTTTCTTCATCGAGAAGCCGACACTTGGCGAATTCTAATGAAAGCATTTCCTCTGGCATCGTCTCAATTGCCGTCACAACGGCTGAATATGACGAATCTAGTGTAAGCAACAAATGGCATATGATATCAAGCTCATCCAATTCAGCTCCCGTCGCTCTGTATTCTCGAACCAGCTTGTCAAACACCAAAAAATGCTGTTGAAGACTGCCACCATCGAGACGTAAAGAAATCATTTTGCGTTTAAAATGCATTCTGCTAGCAATACTTCTACGTTCGAACACCTTTTGCAGCGCATCCCAGACATCCTTCGGGGTCACCTTGTCCTGAACGTATTCCAGCTGCGAGTCGTGAATTCGAGACACCAGAAGCGATTTGCACTTTCGGTCTTGCTTCAAACGCTTCTCTCGAGCCACTGTCTTCTTTTTCAACACCTCTGGCGAATCATCCGGCATTGCATTTAGTTCATCCTTCTCGCTGGCGTTTGTATGTATACATTCCACGAGCTCGTGCTCCTCCAGCAGGATCATCATCCGGAACTTCCAGGCGGAGTAATTTGTGCCGTCGAAAAGGGGCAAAAACATTTTTTCCGTTTTGTCCTCCATCATGTCAATCAGCAATACACACAGGTTACGCAAGAATGGTCTGGGCCCATAACCTATAATGGTATTCGGATGGAAACAATAATTAATCTTTTCCAGCACAAATTACGATAGCAGAGAAAACAGCGTGGCTTTTATTTTGAGGTAAACTCATCGATTAGTTTATACACCGCACACCGGAAACTGTCAAACCCCACCATCATAGCGCCAGCTGTCAAACGCGTCTACTGCCAATAGGTTGTTTCTTAACACTGATAACCAGAGTTCTTGCTACCGTAGGGCTGCAGCAACAGGCGGGAAACGAGCAGATAATAGATGCTTTGGTAAAGCACATACAGGAATTCCACTACGATCCGGAAGAAGCATTGACGTTCGACGCGTGGTTTGCGCGGTATGAAGACCTATTCGAAACGGATGCGGAGCGGCTGGATGATGCTGCCCGTGTGCGTCTTTTGCTTCGGAAGCTTGGTGTAGCCGAGCACGAACGGTATGTTAATCATATTTTACCAGCCAAACTCAGTGATTACGATTTCCGCGAGACGGTCCGTAAGCTGAGCACACTCTTTGGTTCCCCTGAATCACTGATCGTGAGACGATACCGGTGTTTGAAGATTTCCAAAACTGAAGAAGAAGATTTCATGACGTATTCATGCAGGGTAAATAAAGCCGTGGGGCGGCCCGGTGGTGATGCGACAGCGGCGCCGGTCTTCACACGGCAGGACCGGGGTTCAAGTCTCATCTGGGCCGTTCCCCCGTTGATGCTGAAGGAAGGAGTTACCCCAGTAGATGACGAGCTACTGAGGTTGGAAAAGGAAGGTATTATTACGTGAGTCGAATACTCGGAATGGGCAGCACCCATCGTAGTGGTACGAAAGGCTAATGGAACCATTTGGATTTACGGAGACTATTCAACGGGTTTGAATAACGCTCTGATGGCACACCAGTATCTACTACCTTTACCCGAGGAAATTTTTGCCAACTTGAGTAATTGTGCCGTGTTTAGCCAGATAGATCTCTCTGATGCGTTCTTGCAAGTCGAGGTGGATGAAGATCAGCGCGGGTTGTTGACAGTAAACACGCATCGAGGTCTATATCGGTACAACCGCTTACCACCAGGCGTTAAGGCAGCGCCGGGAGCGTTCCAACAACTAATGGACACCATGTTGGCTGGCCTGGAAGGTGTCGCAGTGTACATGGACGACATCGTAGTTGGTGGCAAGGACATAGCAACTCACAATAAGAATCTTTGGGTGGTTTTGGAGCGAATCCAGGAGTCTGGATTCACGATACGAGCAACTTCATCGCCATCATCGTCATCCACAAACACTGGATCATTGCCGAGATCGTCCTCACCGCCAGCAAGGAATACGGAGACACTAAGTTCCCCGGGCTTCATGACAGCTGAGAGTGGACCATCTTCGCCGGTACAGCCCTTACGTCGTTCTTCGCGAACTCGAAGACCTCCACAATGGATGATGCCGTACCAGCGTTATTGAAGAGGGGGGATGTTGGGAGCCACCCTGTATTATGAAGGACAGGCGGCTATCCTGACAGCGCACACTAACGGGACAAGAGAAGCGGCTCGCATCTTCTCTCCAAGCCGTCAACCGTGCAAGACGTGTTCCCTGTACTTTCACATTTATATTTGATTGAGAACTGTAAAAGTTGTGTGAAATATTAACGAAATCATCAAATATATCATGGTGTAATTTAATTATGTTGCTTATTGTGTACGTTAACCTTACCGTCTCGTTCAATACGAACCCGCGTGTGTGTGTGCGCGAGAGAGAAGGGATCGTTTGTGTGTGGAAGTGGCGTCTCGTAACTGTATCCCGTTATCCTGCCGGTCCTGGAGCCGGTTTTGTGTGGAGCACAATGCAGCTTCATGTTATTTATGGCGGCAAGGCGTTGTTTGGAGACAGTTAACACTGGAATCAGAGTTACGGTAGACGCCGGTGGATGGTGTGTGTGGCTTCCCCGACTCTATCGCGCCTTCACACTTGCAAACACTGTAAAGCGAGCAAAAATCTTGATAAACCAAACGAACTTACCATCTATCGCTTAGTGTAATCGGCACTCTACCCTCAACTATCGCCTTAACTGAATCTATGAAATCTCACACCCACTGTCCAAACTGTCTACAATTCTGCCCCGGTTGTAGTTGTTCCGGAAGAGAGGGAGGGAGCAGAAAAGAGTAAAGTCAAGAGCGATGGATAACACCTGAGCAAACACGGTGGACTACCGACTGGCTAGTGGAATGCGAGTCGTACGATTGCGGCTTCACTGGAAGACCAGCAAGGAATTTAAGTCGAACCTAAAGCAATGCCAAATTCCATTCTTGTAACGTTGCAAGTTAACTAATTGATACTCTAGTGGGGTGGATAATGCAGTCTCCGAGCGAACATTCCAATTGCTTTTCATATTCAGCCATAAATTAAAAGTACTTTGAAGCCGGTGTACCACCTCAGGGAATGGTGTGTTGTCGTATGAGGATTTAGCTAGAGCTTGTAGGCTTTAGTAAACTTTTCGTTTAGAATTCTCGGAGTCTGATCGGT
>KZ064285.1:0-11700 GCA_002091835.1 Anopheles maculatus | reverse complement strand
GAAAACGCTGACCTTAGCCCGGAAGATATACAGATGTTCGAGTCGGAAAACATCCAGCTGTACAACGAGCTGAAAGGGCTCTCGGAGGAAGTGGAACAAATACAGCGCAATGTGGCCGATATTACGCAGCTGCAAGATATCTTTACCGAGAAGGTAAGAAAGACATCGAGAAACGAGAAGAGTTTTTTTGCTAGCTAATGAGATTTTCTTTTCAATCTCTAGGTAACGCTGCAAAATACCGATATCGATCGAATCGCCACGAATGTTATCGGTACGACCGAAAACATGAAGGACGCCAATGAGCAGATAAAGCAAGCGATTCAGCGTAACGCTGGCCTGCGGGTTTGGGTGCTGTTCTTCTTTATTGTGATGTCATTTACGTTACTTTTCCTGGACTGGTATAATGAATAAAACGTGAAAGATCTGTGGAAGAATGAATGATTTTCATCTGGAAACCCGTGGGAAAAGTAAACCCCTCCACACACACACACACATCAGCTGGTTGCACAAGGTTGCTAAAGAGATAGGCTGCGAAAAGGCTTTTTTCTGCTCACGCACCCCATCCAAGTGTCCATTGACAATCGAAAGCTGTCAGCAGAACTGTCAAAACGGGGATTCTCGTTCAGAGCAAAAAAAGGGGTGCAAATTTTGCCTTGCTTTCGATTACTTAACACTTGTATTGGTTGGGTGCTTATTGATTCTCCGCCGTTCCGGAATAATATCGAGTGAGTTGCTAGGTGCCAATCCAGACACAGTGCCCACAGTTGGTTCGGTACGATTCATCCATTCGCCTTTTTGCTGTCTCTCCCGAAACACAGAAAGATGCTCCGTTTTGCGGCTGGCCGTGTGCTGGGCGGACTTCGCAGTGCCGCTGGGCTGAAGAGTGGTGGTGTTTCGTCGATGGTGGCCGTGCGTCACTCGCACAGCAACGAAACCGACGAAGAGTTTGATAGCCGCTACGAGGCCTACTTCAACCGACCGGAACTGGATGGTTGGGAGGCGCGCAAGGCGATGAACGATCTGCTCGGTATGGATCTGGTGCCGGAGCCGAAAATCATCGTGTCCGCACTGAAGGCATGCCGTCGGTTGAACGACTACGCACTGGCGGTCCGTTTTCTGGAGGGTGTGAAGGACAAGTGTGGTGACAAAACGAACGAAATCTACCCGTATCTGCTGCAGGAAATTCGCCCCACGCTGACGGAACTCGGCATTGACACACCGGAAGAGCTGGGCTACGATCAGCCGGAGCTGGCACTGAAATCGGTGTACGACATGCACTAAATCTATGGGTGTTGTGTCCCAGGTCGCGAGGGATTAGTCGTGGTCGTTTTGTCAATATTAAATAAATACACAGCCAGCTGTTATATAATCGGAACCATCTCCCGAGCCTGCGTGTGTTTATTGTTATTACTTCAACAAAATGGCAATGTTGTTTGTGTCTTACACAAATGATCTAATTCGTCTTCGTTTTGTTTTTCCATTCGGTCAGAATGTTAGCGGCACGTTCCAGCGTATCATCCCGCTTGAAGAAGCAATACCGGACAAAGCTCTCTCCGAGTGCTTTGTGCTCGTCGCTATAAAATGCCGACGGTGGAATGCCCTGTAACCCAACTGTTTTGGTCATCCACTTGGTAAACCGATAATCACTGTACCGATCCGTTTCCTCGGACAGATTCACCTTATCGGCGAGTTTCGACCAGTCGGCCACCATAAAATATCCTCCCTGCGGGATGGTCGGGTGCATCCCAATGTCCTCCAGGAACCGGGCCATATAATCGCGCTTCGTAACTGTTTTGGTCATCCACTTGGTAAACCGATAATCACTGTACCGATCCGTTTCCTCGGACAGATTCACCTTATCGGCGAGTTTCGACCAGTCGGCCACCATAAAATATCCTCCCTGCGGGATGGGCGGGTGCATCCCAATGTCCTCCAGGAACCGGGCCATATAATCGCGCTTCGTAACGAGTTCCGTCGAAATGCTGTTAAAGTAGCAATCGGGGCTCGTCAGCTGATCGAGCTCCTTTTCGAATCCCACCGCTATCGCTTCCTGTATTGGGGTGGCGCACGTGTACACACAGTTCTGGTGTACCATCTGCAAATTACGCATCAAACTCTCCGGCCCGTAAGCCCACCCAATCTTCCAGCCCGTCAGCGAGAACGTTTTGCCCGCCGAACCGATCGTGATCGTGCGGTCCCACATGCCCGGGAGCGTACATATGCGTACGTGCTGGAATGGCGCGTAAACCATATGTTCGTACACTTCGTCCGAAACGCACAGGACGTTCCACTGGACGCACAGATCCGCCACCATCTGCAGCTCCTGGCGGCTCATCACCTTCCCCAGCGGGTTGTGGGGCGTATTGATGATTATCATTTTCGTTTTCTCGTTAAACAGTTTGGCCAGTTCGAGCGGGTCCAGCTTCCAGTCCTCCGACGATATCGTGCGACCTGTTACGGTCTGGTGAGAAATAAGAAGAAAAAACCGTGTATTTAAATGGAAATCGCAATTCCCGGGACATTACCTACCGGCACCAGCGGAATAAAACGTGCCACACCACCGGCAGCTTTAACCATCGGTTCATAGCAATCGAAAAACGGTTCAATGATAATGACCTCGTCCCCTTGATCGACGTGACCTTGAATCGTAGCGTACAGCGCTTCGTACGCACCAACCGTCACCAATATCTCGCTCAACGGATTAATGGTTCTTCCGACCAGCCCGGAATACATCCTGCCTAGCGCCTGCACAAGCCGAGGATGACCAAATCCGCGCGTATACTGGTTCGCCAACGGGTCGGGACTGTTGGCGGCGGCAGCCAACGCATCCAGCGCATACTTCGGGGCATGATAGTCCGGGAATCCTTGGCCAAGATTGAGCGGTTTGTACTGGAGAGCAAGCTGGATGTATTCCACCCTAAAGGATGAGATGGAAAACAAAAATCAATCTGTTGTCTGGTGGTGGCCGTGCGTCACTCGCACAGCAACGAAACCGACGAAGAGTTTGATAGCCGCTACGAGGCCTACTTCAACCGACCGGAACTGGATGGTTGGGAGGCGCGCAAGGCGATGAACGATCTGCTCGGTATGGATCTGGTGCCGGAGCCGAAAATCATCGTGTCCGCACTGAAGGCATGCCGTCGGTTGAACGACTACGCACTGGCGGTCCGTTTTCTGGAGGGTGTGAAGGACAAGTGTGGTGACAAAACGAACGAAATCTACCCGTATCTGCTGCAGGAAATTCGCCCCACGCTGACGGAACTCGGCATTGACACACCGGAAGAGCTGGGCTACGATCAGCCGGAGCTGGCACTGAAATCGGTGTACGACATGCACTAAATCTATGGGTGTTGTGTCCCAGGTCGCGAGGGATTAGTCGTGGTCGTTTTGTCAATATTAAATAAATACACAGCCAGCTGTTATATAATCGGAACCATCTCCCGAGCCTGCGTGTGTTTATTGTTATTGCTTCAACAAAATGGCAATGTTGTTTGTGTCTTACACAAATGATCTAATTCGTCTTCGTTTTGTTTTTCCATTCGGTCAGAATATTAGCGGCACGTTCCAGCGTATCATCCCGCTTGAAGAAGCAATACCGGACAAAGCTCTCTCCGAGTGCTTTGTGCTCGTCGCTATAAAATGCCGACGGTGGAATGCCCTGTAACCCAACTGTTTTGGTCATCCACTTGGTAAACCGATAATCACTGTACCGATCCGTTTCCTCGGACAGATTCACCTTATCGGCGAGTTTCGACCAGTCGGCCACCATAAAATATCCTCCCTGCGGGATGGTCGGGTGCATCCCAATGTCCTCCAGGAACCGGGCCATATAATCGCGCTTCGTAACGAGTTCCGTCGAAATGCTGTTAAAGTAGCAATCGGGGCTCGTCAGCTGATCGAGCTCCTTTTCGAATCCCACCGCTATCGCTTCCTGTATTGGGGTGGCGCACGTGTACACACAGTTCTGGTGTACCATCTGCAAATTACGCATCAAACTCTCCGGCCCGTAAGCCCACCCAATCTTCCAGCCCGTCAGCGAGAACGTTTTGCCCGCCGAACCGATCGTGATCGTGCGGTCCCACATGCCCGGGAGCGTACATATGCGTACGTGCTGGAATGGCGCGTAAACCATATGCTCGTATACTTCGTCCGAAACGCACAGGACGTTCCACTGGACACACAGATCCGCCACCATCTGCAGCTCCTGGCGGCTCATCACCTTTCCCAGCGGGTTGTGCGGCGTATTGATGATTATCATTTTCGTTTTCTCGTTAAACAGTTTGGCCAGTTCGAGCGGGTCCAGCTTCCAGTCCTCCGACGATATCGTGCGACCTGTTACGGTCTGGTGAGAAATAAGAAGAAAAAACCGTGTATTTAAATGGAAATCGCAATTCCCGGGACATAACCTACCGGCACCAGAGGTATAAAACGGGCCACGCCACCTGCAGCTTTAACCATCGGTTCATAGCAATCGAAAAACGGTTCAATGATAATGACCTCGTCCCCTTGATCGACGTGACCTTGAATCGTAGCGTACAGCCCTTCGTACGCACCAACCGTCACCAATATCTCGCTCAACGGATTAATGGTTCTTCCGACCAGCCCGGAATACATCCTGCCTAGCGCCTGCACAAGCCGAGGATGACCAAATCCGCGCGTATACTGGTTCGCCAACGGGTCGGGACTGTTGGCGGCGGCAGCCAACGCATCCAGCGCATACTTCGGGGCATGATAGTCCGGGAATCCTTGGCCAAGATTGAGCGGTTTGTACTGGAGAGCAAGCTGGATGTATTCCACCCTAGAGGATGAGATGGAAAACAAAAATCAATCTGTTGTCTGGAACAAGTGGAGCACCCTTTCCCTCCGATTTGCTTACCACACGCTCTTCGTTGCGCCTTGGTACCGCGCAGGAAGATCGAACTTGTTTGATGACATCGTTCTTGCCGCTAGTGTGCGAATGGTATGCCGAGCCAAAAAGTGCCCCACAACCGTCCCAGTCCGTTGACAGAGCATTCAGTGTGTTTATATGGGTGGAATTTTGAGGAGAGAAAAAAAAGGATCAGTAAAAACCACTTGAGAGTGCGCGATTGGTTGGGGGCTTGTTATGAGACAGACGCGCAACTATCGTTCGCGATTATCAACGTCGTCATTATTGCGGTGGACCATTTGCGGTTTTTTCGTTTTTTTTTCTTCTGTCGTGCGTGATGTGCGTGGCTTATCTTTGTTCAATGAACTGGGAGAAGAAGCGTGTTAAAATCTGTGTACTTATCAGAATTAGTTTCACAGAGATAAAAACAAAAGAATTCGTTTAGCGGCATTAAAGGGCTAGAGTAAAACAATCATTAGAATGGAATGGTTGCATTGGGTTTAGTAAAATCACGTTATTTTGTGCGGACAACGCTCCAAAGGAATCGATTCGAAATGAAAAATTTTTTGAAACGCGTGCATTGGCTGATGCACGGTTTAACAAGGGGTTTTTGTCGTATTGAAAAATCATTTCATTGCCAGTAAGCGAAACTTTTTCAGCCATTTAATCACTTTCAGTACAAATTACAATAAATTTTCTACAAACTTTCTTCAAAAAACGTTACCCATATCGCCTAATTCTCAGCGAAGCTGCACGTCCAAACACACGCTAAGTAACGAACCCAGCCACCATAAATCGATTGTTTTCTAGCGCTTGTATACTTCCAGACGGATGTCTGTTCTCGGTTAGCCTTCACACCAAGCGCAAACATACGCAGCGGGAAAACAACTAAGAACCGGTATGGAAAATTCACGAACAATCCCCATGCCTCAAAAACGCACGTGTTGGAGTTGATTTGAGTTGTAGATTTCCTTGGCAGCCCAAAAGCGGTGCAGCGAACAGCAACCTCCCTGCTTACTACACCGTCTTTCGACAAAACGAGAGAAGAAAGAAAGCAAAAAAGGTTCCAAAACGCAAGTGTCGCGCGGCTCAAGCGGAAGTTACTGTTTCCTATTCGGCAAGCAAGACGCGTTCCGGTTAATGACAAAAGACGCTAATATGACTACGGAATCAGCGTAAGTATTTTGTGCGTGTGTGCGGAATCGGCCGCGCCGCTTTGCCTTCCGGGCGTTTGGGAAAATTGTTTCGCAAACGCGATAAAACAACGAGGTTTGCCTGCCCCCCGCTCACTACCCCACCGTTTGCCTAGGGCGCCTTTGCGCTCCTTACCGTCGCCGTCCTTTTGCACCTACTGTGCGTGTTTGTGAGTGTGTGAATGTGTGTATGTATGTGCGTGCGGTCTGGTGTATTTTTTTTCGCTTTTCTTCACCGCCGTCATTCTTTTCCACGGCAGAAAATTCTTTTCTCGTTTACAACCCTCCCCCCCCCTCCGCCCCGGCGTACATTTTTATCGATTTACACGGCCGCTCCAAGTACGCCTTTCGGTGTGTGTTTCCACATTTGTCAAGCCATGAACAAGTCGGCGGGAATGGATGTGAAAGGGAAAAAGGGAGAGAAAGGATTGGCGGCCACAAAGGTTAAGACCCCAGTGCCCGGAGCCGCACGATTTGGTCCCGGCATCGGTTAAAAGCAAACGAACATAAACAGCTGCGGCGATGCAGTGCGTTGCGATCCGTGCTAGCACGGAAAGTTCGATTTAATTTCTAATCACTTTTGCATTTATTCTATTTTTCCGGTTTCATGGTGCCCCTGTGTGTCGGCGACAGTGTGCCACCACCCGCCGTCTGGGCTCAACGGAGTGAAGTCATATTCCTTACGTTAAACGTCGAATGCACCGAGCCGGAGATCAAGTAAGTGCGCGGTTGTGTAGCTATAGTAACGAGGCAGTTTGTTCGAGAAACGGGACCGACCGGTGGCGTACAAAAATAGTGTGCTCTGCCCGATGGTGATGATCGCGCCCGTATCGTAGCAACCGTTTTTTTTCCTTTCGATTGTTCTATTTTTCTCCGTTCCGTTTCAGATTCACCGAGGATTCGCTGACATTTAGCGGAGTCGGAAAGCCGGAAGGCAAAAAGTACGAACTAAATGTAGAATTTTACAGCAAAATCAACCCGGACAAGGTGGCAACGAAGAATATCAAACGTTGCATCGAGTTCGTTATTGCCAAAGCGGATCCGCAAGCACCATACTGGCCGCGGTTGCTCAAAGACAAGACTAAACCACACTGGTTGAAGGTGGACTTTAACCGATGGGAGGACGAGGGCTCGAATGATGAAGAGGGTAAGAGTCATTTTTTGTTTTGGTTGCTTTCCGCCGTCGTGTAAATGGGCCACATTAAAAACGATCTTATCTGGTTGCACAGGTGGCCAACCAGACATGGGCGACAAAAACGTCGATCTGTCCGAGTTGCTGCAGAGCTACGGTAAGACGAAGGAAGATTTCTCGTTCGACGATCTAAGCGACGAGCAGGAGGGCGATTCGGACGATGATGGCATTCCGGGGTTGACGGATTCTTAAATTATGAACACCCTGCCGCCCCCCACCGCCGCCATCTAACACTGCTGATCGTGTCTCGCGTAATGGGAATATTGTGTATATGGGCGGCGTGATCACACACGTGCATTGTCGTTTTGAGCGAAAAGTGTTTTGTTTGGGAAATAAACCAAAATTGTGCAAAGCCAAAACAAAAATCGCCATCTCTCCAGCAGCGTGCGCGCGTGTGCGTCATCAGCTAGAATTAGGTACTCAGACACAAAATGGTTTAAACGAAAGGATGAAAAGGAGAAGCAGGAGATGTAGTAGTGGTAGTGGGAGTGAAAAAAAAATGGATCAAAATGGCGCTCTTCTCCTTCGCTACGGAATACGGTTGGGGAGGGGAACAAGTATGTAGGAAAGCAATGGGAGGGAAGAATGTGTAAGAGAGGAGGGCATGTGGGCAGCCAGGTAGAACGGGGAGAGTGTTCCATACAATAATACTACTATAGAAATTATCCTTAAAGAAACACACAACCAACCAACCAACCGACAGCAAAACTCGGATGCAAGTCAAGAAGACAGAACAAATACAACCAAATGGAGTTTTGAGAACGCAAGAGAATAATACTTCCGGGGGAAACTTACTTTATGGTGTCGTCTTTCTGTCTTTACAATCGTTGCTGTTTCCTTGGTGCGGACTTTAGGGTGGCTGACTTGTCTAAGAGGCCTCGTCCAGCTGAGCTTCTAATTTTGTTTTCCAACTTGTCATCCAATTTCGACCCAGTTCGTGTAGTGGGTCTCGCCAACCAGTCTTGCCAGGGAAAAGACACCTCGTCAAGGGAGAATGGCCCAATTTGGAAATTTCAATATCGTCCTCGTTCCAGGAACCAACCGGCTGGACCAAGACGTCTAGCCTCACTAAGGGTCTACGGCTAAGGATCCGTGAGGTCCTCATTCCAAGGAGTCTTGTCGTTCCAGAGATTTTGCGGAATTTTCCTTTTTTTCATATCCAATTTTATCTTCGTTCAAGAAGCTTCGCCTACCAGGACACATTTAGAGGACTCGACGTCCAAGGGACAATTGTTGCACTTGAGGCCTAAAAGGTTCCAAATAACTTGGTGCATCATTACCGTCACTAGGGACTTTGAATACACCCTAGCACAACCTCCCGACGATATGGTACGTGTCCCTGCTGGCCTAGGGCAAATTCCTAGAATGGTTTAGATACAAATCAATAAACAAACACACGTGGTTGCGCATTGTGATTGTGATTGCTACGCAATTTATGTATATCTTCAAAATCGGAATCACATTGATGTGTTGCGTCGTTGAACATGATGTTGATACGCAGTCTCTCACACGGATGAAGGACGTTTTACGCCTAGTGGGTTGATCGACGACGATTCATTACATCGAAACAATGTTGAACGTTTTCAGGATCTTCTTCTCCGTCTCGTCAATTTTTTCCAAAAATGCAAGGAAATTTTCGTGCTGGCTAAAGCTTTCGATGAATTTGATCAAATACTCCATCGTGTCGCACTGGAAGATGGGATCGTTCATTAGCTCCGCCATCAGCTGCCGGTCGTCCTCGTCCTCCTCCTCATCATCGTCGACTGTGTGTGTGTGTGTGGTGGGAGAAGAAAAGAAAGGACATTTACAACAACAAAAACACCCAACAAAACAAGAAAATTATCATCCCCGAACCTTCATCCAGCTGCGTTAGCAGCGTTAGCAACGAAATCTTGCCACCGTCGCCTACGCTCGCATCGTCCGTGTCGGCCTCGTCGCTCGAACTGTTCCCCTCGTCACCGCTGTCCTGATTCTTGCCGTGCGCTTCCTTTACCTCGCGCAAGCTGGCCAGCTCGTGCAGCAACAGCTTAAAAATCTTCACCAAAACCGGCGTATCAACCCACACGGTCGGTGTTTTCGCGGTGGCCGATCGTGTACGACGCGCGGCACTATTACTGTTGCCCACATTGTTGCCGACGCCAGCCGCTCCCACAGTTGCTGCCGGCACCGGTACCTGCTCCTTTATCATGACCGTGTTCAACCGATCGTCTTTCGTGGTGACACCGTGCTCGAACAGTTTGCAAAGCGCCAACGTTGTTACCTTACGCTCGTACTGCCCATAAAACAGATGCTGCCGGCTAAGCCAGTTCGCCAGCACGAAGCTCATGGCCGTTTCACCCGTCGGGCCGGGCACGGTGCTGAGAAAGTTCATTACCGCATCCAGCTGGAGCAGGATCAGATGCGCAAAGATCGTGACCAGGCTCATAATCACGTTCAAACTCTTGACCAGCTGCATTTTGCTGAGCACCGCTTTCAGCAACAGGTCGACCGAATCGCCCAACAGGTTGCCCACCTTGGTAATGATCGTAATGACCAGCCGGCCAATGAACGAAGCGGTCGACTCGGTGTTCATCGGATTGAGCAGCATCGTGGTGACCTGCAGCACATAGTTCAAACCCTCCCCATTCTTGTACCGACAGATCTGCTCCGGTGAGACGGCCAGGAACGAGCGCAAACACTCGCCGCCCGCCTGCATGACGGAATGATCTTCGGCGCGCAGGATACAGTGGACCGCCGATGGAAAGGCGCTTTCGATCATGGCATCGCTGAGCGGGGCTTGCGAGTATTTTACCAGCGTTTGCAGCACGTCCAGCGCTATTTCGGGCGAGAGCGTTTGGTGATCGGCCCCCGTCTGGTCGTGGTTGAGGATGGTGACGAGCGTGGGGATGATGCGGTCCTGCAGCGGTAGCAAACAGAACGGATTCTGGGACAGGATCTTCAGCACATCCTGCACCATCTCGAGCAGGAAACGATCGTCGTGGTACTTCTGGAAGACGGTCATGGTGACGTTGATCACCTTTGGGCATAGGGTGGCCGTAACGTTCACATCGAACTGGAGAGTGGAGTGGGAGTGGTGATGGCAAGTATAGTTAGAATTAGAATTATCATACGAACATTGTTATAAAAGAAAGAACGCGTGCTTTTCACAGCACTCACGATTTTTATTTGTTTGTTCACAGATAGCTTTTCCACTATTTGCAAAGGATTTAAAACGTCTCAAATACAAAGCATTGATATAATGGCATTGTAAACAATTTGCAGAGCCACAACACGCACACCTGAACATATATGTATAATCCATTGATACCGCACAAAAATCACAACCTAAGACTTGAATGCGCAATAAATGGATGTCGATAAAGATACGGAAAAAAGTTTAGGTTATACGAGATTATAACCTTAAACAAGATGCTGATTAGATATATTATTGGTTTATCGATAAATACTGTTCCAAAACTGATAAACCACAAGTGATAAGTTTCTTGGTCGGTCTAAGGAACTGTAGAACCCATTTTTCACCAGAGGGATATCCAAAGACAACATATCCTGCTTTTTAGCAGGACCACACTCCGGATTATATCGTGCCGTGATTACCATCAGCACATGCTTGCTCTCAATATCTCAATATCAGATTGATAATTTCCATTTAAATTCCACGTAAGCAAACAATTATAATCGGACTGCTTAGATCGAAAACTATGGTTCAACGGTGTTGGTGTGGAAACAATTCACGACATTATACACGACGACCCCCACACCCCTTTTTCGTTTTGCTACGTACCGAAATAGTCGCACTTAACGCCTCCAGCAGCAGTCCTAGCACCGTGTTTTGCGAGTGTTCGAATAATCCAACCAATCCGTCGAAGAAGTGCTCCAGCTTGGACAGTATCAGCACGTGCCGTTCGTCCTTGTTGCCTTTCAGATTGGTGCAGAATCCATAAATTGCGCTGCAGTTTGAAAGAGAAAAAAGAGAAAAAGAACAGTTAAAAATAATACGTCCATGCGCATTCTCTTTATCTTCCTGCTCGCGCTATTACCGTGCAGCCATTATTCTCAGCACAATCGGTTTATCCAGCGACAAAATGTCAACTGTTACGTTCACAATCTGCTCCATGAACGGTTGCCGTAGAATGTCACACTCGCAGAACCGACTCAACAGCCACAAACAGCGCCCGAGCAGGTACGGCGAAGCGTGACTTTCCATCAGCATCTTGATCAGCGCCAAATACTGACCCATATCGAAACTTGCCGGACTTTCCACGATCATATCCTTAAACGAACCGACTGCCAACATAGACGATTCGTGTATCTTCCACCAGTGGGGATTGCCTGCATTACGGTCCACCTCCGCCACGGCACTGTGCTTCCCTAGCGCCTCCGTAAAGCAGGGCAGTAGCTGATTTTCATACTCACGGCCCACTATCAGCAGTACGTCGTGGGCCGTGACG
>LULA01016579.1:0-20077 GCA_002091835.1 Anopheles maculatus | reverse complement strand
GCAATTGCTTTAAAAAAAACCTTTAAAAAACGATAACACCACCCAATAGGCTGTAAAAATATAACCTCTCAGATACCTCTCAAAGATGCAGATGAAGCTATTTTTGAAACTGCTTTGCTGTTACCAACAGATGACAAAAATATGGAAAATCGATCAACTTCGCAAAATGTTTAAATTGGAGTTAGCCTATAATACGGAATGTACAGCATTAAAAAACACATTGTCAACCGATTGACACCACACGCAAGCCGAAATATCGCATATGAATATGTATCGTTGCCGGCCGGTTGTTTTAGGAACCGGTAGGAAACAATTTCATTCGCCAAACCAAACATAGCAAGCTGTTCGCTCACTGTGCGTTTCGCGATTCATAAGGTCAACAAATACTGAAACGTTCCACGTATACAAAGATTCCTACCGGCAGCTGTAACAACCCTGACCAATGGTCGTATCGATTCTGCTAACAAGCGAACAGGCCAACCATTTCCGCACAAATCGCTTGTGCTACCAGTTATGTTCCTTCACTAAAAGAATCACAGCTAAAACACTCTAGCAGCAAGAACGCGCAACGTAATGCAGCAGCGCCCATAGAGAAGCTGACTGACCGTTTTCCTGTTTCTGTACACGTACGCATCAGCCTGTTCTATCCATAAACAAACTGATGGTTTTTACTATCCGTTTACTAAATGCCAGCTGAACAACACTATTTGATTGCAATTTTGCCGTTCAGAGAAAAATTGAAGCTCTTTGAAAATATGTAGTATTCGACAAATATTTCCTTTTCGCGTTGATGCAGCTTAAAAATGTTAATGGTAGTATAGTACATAGTCGCTTACATCGATTACTTATGGATGGATTAACGTGAAAAACTGAAGAAACAAAAACAGGTACTTACAGAACTCCACGAGCACGAATTCGTTTTTGGCGATGACCGAATCAAAGTTGTCCTTAGTTAGAACCAACACTCCATCCTCGGTTTTGACCTCTTCCTCTGCAAGCACTACAGCGGCGAACGCTAGCGCCAACCCGAACACCGATAATAGTCTCATCATCGCTCGTTGCTGTTGAAGTATGCAGGAAAATGCGACTGCCGTTTGGTCGGAAACTGGGCACAGGAAAACCGTACACGAGTTGGAGACAATGAAAGGATAAGAGCGAAAATACTGTTAGCCTCGCATATGGCCTAACTGCGAAGCACCACTGTCTCGTACGCCGACTTGACCGAACTGATAGACGGAAAGTTGCTCAATGGAAGCTCGTAGGAGAAAGGAAGCACTTTATGCTTACGCCTCTATACGCTTGATACAGGAATCTGTGGTCTAAGCGGGACGCTCGTGTGTGCGAAGAGAAGAGCGGAACCTCCTAGGAGCACTACTAGGAGCACAAGAAAAAACTGCTGATATGCAGCTGCCTCAATTGGAAGCCGTTGTTGAAGAACAAGGATCGTAAAACCTATACAATTTCAACTTACAGCTTACATTCGTGAAAAAGGGAACAATTTAATGTTTTTTTTACCACTGACGTGGCGGCGAGCCGTTGAATGAGCTCACGCACACACCTACGCACATATGCTGCACTGAACTCGAATTTTACAATGAACGTCACCGATGACAGTGCGGTTCTCTTCACTCAAGGTATATACATTTGTGGGTGATAATTGACAGATATATTTGTTTACAAAACACGTGCTTTGCTTCACTCTGCTACGACAAGGGTCTTGGCAAAATCGGACGTAAATTATTGTGAATTTTCTAAAAATGGAACCAGTTAAAGTGTCTGCTGTAGCACAGGAATCCCCGACGAAGGCGGATGTACTTGAACAAGATATGAAAAATGAATTGAAAGGCGATGAATATGCGTACCTCGATGCTACCGGCTTCACATCAGAGTTATTCAAAATTGAACTTCGTGGGCTTCCCAAATACTATGGCATAGGTGTAAGTATATTAGCGATGTTTAAGGTTGATGTTTCAGCTTTCACATACCGTTTCGGCGAACATTTATTGTAGGAACTTAAAAAATTACTGAACGTGAAGATGAAGCTATCTACGAACAAAATCAAAATTATGAAACCCGGCAGTCCATTCATTTTCATTTGTTTTCGTAACCAAGAGGATCGTGAAGCGGCAATCAAAGCGCTGGATGGTTACAAATGGAAAGGCAAGGAATTGTCAGCTTTCGAAGCTAAGCCTGCCCCAGATCCTTTGGTACGACGACGCAAAGAAGCATCTACGACTGAGGGAGAGCCAATAAACATAAAGCGCCGAACAGTCGAAGCATCATCAACGTCCCTCGCGTATCTGCCTTACGACCAGCAGTTGAAGCAAAAGCAATCGGAAATGGAAAACGTACTTCAAAAGTTCGGCAAAGAACTGTGGTCTTCCATTCCTACGCTTCGATCGTATGTGGAAAAGCAACGTCAAGAACACGGCGGCCTACCTTGCGCATTAGAACCAATTCGGCCATCCCCTATTCAAGATGGATATCGCAATAAATGCGAGTTTTCTATCGGAAAGGATGCACAAGGCGTAAAACGCGTAGGTTTTCGGGTCGGAAGCTATTCTAATGGTTTCCTGGAAGTTGAAACGATAGCGCATCTCAAACACATCCCAAACTGCATGAAACAAACCGTGGCACTATTTGAAGAGTTCGTGCAACGCTCACCATTCGAAGTTTACAGCGCTGAAACATATCAGGGCTACTATCGCCAAATGACGGTGCGAATGTCGCATGCGACCGGTCAGGTGATGGTGATCGTAGGTGTGCATCTTCAGTCACTATCCGAGGACGAGCAAAAGACAATGAAAGCGGCCATCATCGAGTGCTTGGCATCCGCAGCCGGAAAAAGGGCAGGTATCTGTTCTATCTATTTTGAAGTGATTCAAAAACGCCAACAAGGCCAATACACGAATCCAATGGAGCATTTGTATGGGGATACACACATCGAGGATAAAATACTGGGTCTCACATTTCGCATCAGTCCAGGAGCATTTTTCCAAATTAACACTCTTGCAGCGGAGCTTCTGTATCAGTGCGCCATCGACGTTGCTGCACCTGATAAAAACTCAAGTATATTGGACATTTGTTGCGGAACTGGTACAATCGGCTTATGCTTTGCGCGCCACTGCAAGCAAGTGTTCGGTGTCGACATTGTTGAACAAGCTATTAAAGATGCGGAATACAATGCTCAAAGGAACAGTGTAGAGAATTGTAAATTTTTCGCTGGAAACTCTGATGATTTAATCGTGTCATTGCTAAGGCAAGCAAACGTTATCCCGGAACAACAGGAATCATTGATAGCAATCGTCGACCCACCGAGAGCTGGATTACGTACGTAGCATTGAAAATTGCTTCAGATTTAATATATTTCCGTTAACTTTTTTTTCTTTGTCTTTTAGATATTCGCTCGATTACACAACTCAGAAATGCACGAGGTTTAAATAAACTGGTATATGTATCATGCTCACCGCAAAGTGCTGTCAAAAACTGGATTGATTTAATGCGTCCTTGCTCAAAGCAACTCCGTGGAGAGCCATTCATTGCGCGGAAAGCTATCGCAGTAGATTTGTTTCCGCATACCCCACACACTGAATTGGTAATATTATTTGAACGTGAGGCAGAAACTAATCCAACACCCATCGCTGAGCAAGCAATCGCAAATGTTTAGCAAGAAAGTGAAAAAAGTTCACAAATTACGGGAAATATGTAATCAATAACATATGAATAGCCTTAAGATGAATTTCATGGAACATATAAATATCCTTCGGTTATTGGTTAACATTTTGTGTTTGCGATCTAGTGACGTACGTTGATGACGCAGTCAATGCGCTTGATACAATGATTTCGTGTGCATTTTTGATCTAGATCTTGCAGCTATTGTATTGTTCACTAGATGACTTTCCATTATTCCCACGATCCGATTCAAAGGTATACGAAGTTACGGAAATCCCATTATCTTGAAAAAGTGTAAAGGCAAGATGTTTGCTGCTTCGCTGTGTAATATTAGTGAGTTGCTACATCTACAGGTATGATGATGCACATTTTTCTGATAGTCGGTAGTTTGTTTTCTGTGCTGCATTTTTCCGATGGCGATCCGCGCAAAAGTGGACGTTATCAACCACCGAAGCCACGATTTGAAATATTTGATCCTCAAGGTCTGATCGTATGGATTAATGCTGATCCAGGAATTAGTTCGTTTACATTTCACGGGAAACTTAATCAACAGTTCGTGCAGTACTACGATGTGGGACAATGGGCGCAAACTATATCCAAAATAAAGAATGGACGTTACCTGTTCATCGACCGTGAAGCAAAACTCGTACCTGGTGATACCATATACTATCGAACAGTGATAGTTCGTAACGGACAAACGTACCGCACAAATGCTGGATCATTCACCGTACAAGAGCTACGTCCAGCGGCTACTCAATCTCCTATGCCTGCTTCTGGTATTGCACCACGTTCCGCTACATCTGGGCCATTTCCTTACGAGTCGTCAGCTCCGAATGAACGGCGCACTAAAGATGTGAGATCAACCGCAACGCAAACTGATGATTACGAAGATCGCGCGAAGAAAGGTTGCGTCAACGGATTTAGCACTGTAAATGGACGAAAAGCTTGTGATGGCGAAATATTGTTCGAGGATGATTTTAACGGCAAGATCTTAAATATGCAAAATTGGCGCATGGAGAACCGTTTTGCGTCCGATCCGGACAACGAATTTGTAGTTTACGCGGATTTTAAGGAAAATATAAAGCTGCAGAACGGTCATCTCGCTATTCGGCCCACGCTATTCGAAGAAAAATTCGGTCCTGGTACGACGTCAAAGCAATATCGGTTCGCCGAAGAATGTACGGGTCATCGTAGTTCACGAGACTGTATACGCGACACAAAAATTGACTTCGATATGATACCTCCAGTGCTTACTGCGCAGATTACTACCATCAACAGTTTCAGATTTACCTATGGCAGAGTGTTGATCCGGGCAAAGCTACCACAAGGAAGTTGGATATTCCCTCGTAAGTAAAAGTTTGCTGGTGATTTAGTACGCTGATTTCGAGTATAGAAACTCATGCTAGAAACATTTATTATTGTCTTTCTAGAATTGTATATTATCCCAGCCACAAACTTTTATGGACCAGATAGTTATGATTCTGGGTTGATGCGCGTTGCATTTGTGCCCGGAGGACCTCGCTTCAGAAACCAGCTATCGGGAGGGCTTATTGTGAGCGAGGGCGAGCCTTTGCGCTGTTCTAAGATGTGCACGTTGACTAGGAATATACACTGGAGCGCCGACTTTCACGAATACGGTCTCAAATGGACACCGGAGGGAGTCTGGATGGAAGTAGATGGGGAAGTTTACTGCATGATTAACCCGGGAAATGGTTTTTACAAAGATATTCAATCTAGCAAACCCGAAATTGCAAACCTCTGGCGCCTAAGCGGAACCCGAATGGCCCCGTTCGATAAAGAATTCTATCTGGGGCTTGGCGTAGGTGTCGGTGGTCATTACGATTTCCACAATTTCGAAGGAAAGCCATGGAAGGATTTAGGTGTAAAAGCGATTTACACATTTTGGAACGCTAGGGACCGCTGGTATCCTACTTGGAATGTAAACAGTACCATGTTCATAGATTTCATTCGAGTTTACGGTGTTTAAATCGGTAATAATGTGTTCCCATTCCTTTGCGAATTTTGCAAAACTATCGTGTAACGAATACTATACTTTCGCTTTCGACCATTGGTAAAACAATATTACCAATATGAATTGTCGACCAACGTTTTGTGTTTTTATTTCACAATATAGCGTTTTGTACAAACAAGGCAAGATGGCAGCACGGCCGCGCTTGCGCAAAATGTAAACAAAACAATCTTTGCAGTGTGTGTGATCTGTCAAATGGTAGAGCGTAAAATTACGACCGAACTAAATTCGCAAGACTACAAATTTAATGTAATAAACCAAAGCGGTGCTAGTTTCCTAGTTGATTGTTGTTCTAGTGCATTGTGTCCTTACCACGAACATTGAATAAGTTTTGAGCTGTAGTTATGTCTCGGGAGATAACCGTAAGTAAGCAGTTTGTTTGCATGATGATGCGAGCCTGAACTCGTATAGTATGTTGTGCATGCGATTTGTAAAGTGATTCGTACATGCAAAAGAAAGAAACTTTCGTTTTATCGCTAGCCTATTGACGAATGCTGATACACGGTACGTATGCATGTATGTTGTTTGTTTAATGAAACTTTTTGGAAGTCTGAGTTGTCAAAGAAAAAATAGATTAGAAGTAATCTGGACAAGGGCGGAAAGAAGCTAAAACATTTCATCTAACATTTATTAGAAGTGGGCTATAGGCAAGTGAGCTGCAAGTATAGGTGGTCAATAAATTATACAGTTTGTTCCCAGCCTTTCGCCACATGTTTGCATTCTGACTGTAATAAAACTGGTGCAGCTCGAATGGGAGTATTCTTAAAATAGATCGTTGCGTAAGCAAACATAGGAAACGAAAATACAGAGGTATCGTGGCCAAAAATCTGATAGAATATATTACGGTGTAGCAAACTTTAATGCGAAATAGAACACAACTGAACTGAACGCTGCATTCCTATTCTTTTTAAACACAGGTTACAACCGAGAACCTTGACAAATTTATCACTATCAAAATTTTGATTTTTTCTTTTATTTCGTTTCTTATCTCCGTGCTGTTACCTATCGCGCATGTTTCTTGCCATCGCTTGGATGGTGCATTCTTATCAATATAAAGATGTGCCGGGAATTAAAGTCTAAGAAAAAGACTTCAATGCGCGGTTTCCTATTTTGGTTTGTGTGCCAAATGGGTCTCTTGATCGAGGCAATCCTCTTTGGCTTTAGTCTTAGTCTTTGACTTGAAAATTTAATGCCGTCTTGTTGCTGAATAAAAGAGCGCTCGTAAGCGCAAGCTCTCCGCAGATGATCTCGGAACATCTAGAGAGCGATTTTAAGAGACATACCCTCTCCGGAGATTTGTGAAACTTCCGGATGCACAGCCTATAGCTAACATTGATTTGCATTGCTCGCAGGAAAAAATGTAATCAGTTGCGTCCTAGGAGGAATGGTTTTCAGAGTGCAATCGAGGATGATTTCGACGAATCATGCCTAACGTATGTGATATGAAAACATTTTTAAACCTGTGATAATTACCACAAACGCTTATCGTGTGTGTCTCTTCCTGTAAATGTAGATTATGAAATATTGTAAATCACAAACTTATACATGTTTGCTCATACATGCAAAAGGAAAAGAAATTGTAGTGAGAGAGAATTGTCGCATTAAAACTCTTTGTGCGGGTTGGGACAGCTTTCGATCCAAATACTTTATGTAGCATGAACGTAAAGTTGCATGCGTAATGTGTTTGCTTTTCCTTCACATTTTGACAAATTTGATAAATAGGTTCGATGCATTAGTAATACGCAATATGTTGGCTAAATCACAACAAAAACTGGATTTTGCTAATCATTTTACGCCCTCAACCAAATTAATTGAAGGTGTCTAATAAAGGATTTTTACGGCCATCAATACAGTATTGGAGTGTAAAAAAGACGGAAATAAATAAGATACGATACGCTATCCGAATACGATCGCTTCCGACGTCTAATTAAACGAACAAAAACTGGGCGGAAAGAAGCTAAAACATTTCATCTAACATTTATTAGAAGTGGGTACAATTGTGCCTTAAAGTTTATATCGTGTTGGCGCTCTCGAATTGTCGCATTGTTGAAACAAATTGCAGTCACCGAATTGGAAGTATAGCATCGCAGATGGAAAGGAACCGTTTTATTAATTTATCTATCGTTGCCACTTAATTAAACATAAAATCGTCCGCCCAATATCGTTGCGCGTTCTTTCTCTCTCACTGACACATACAAACAGTCGTACGAAAGCCCCTCGATCAAGACGCGTTTTTCTGCGTGATGCATTGTCCCAGTGCACGTGTTGGTGCGATCGCGTTTGCTTATCAAAATAACCAACAAACCCGGGCATACACGTTGCGTTCTTGGCACTATGGTGGTAGCGTTTTGTCGGGAGTTTAACTCCATGCAGCCAAATACAACACTAGCAGTCGGTTTGCGGGGTCTCCTACTTACGAGACGTTCTTCTGTTGTGTGGATTTGCTGCTGCACCGTCACTTCCAAGGTCGTCGTACATGTGTTATCTACTCGCGATGCGATAGCGGGTAGGTTAAGAAATGAGGGACTTATCGCAAACCAAGAGCAAAAGCAACTAATACAATTCGAACTTTTGTTGGTACAGCAGCAAACATTATCGGATGTTCGTTTTACGTATAAACTGCTCCAAAATGTAAAATTCATTTGACTAAGTTTCGTGATGTGATGAGTGACGACGGGTGAATTCGAATGTGCGTTGGAAAAATAAAACAACGCATACATATGCCTTGTAGACGTATGTATACGCAGACTCTCAGAAAACGACATGTGCACACTGTTCTTTGCATCGGGTGAGTGGTAAACCGATATAGGGAAGATGCGCGAACATTACAGACCCCACAATCAGAGCAGTCGGAGTAGAGTCAAACCTTTTCAATACCCTATGAGTAGCGAGATTTTAGATGGCAACATGTACTCTTGCCCCATTTTCCTCTACGTAGTCTTTCCTCGTGGCAGAAGTTCTCTCTTGGAGTTAGACCGCGAAGAGTGTTTTTGTGTGTAATATAGGACTATTCTGATTCCGTCAAACTCACTCATTGGTGCGCGGTTAAATGGATCGGTCGTGTGGCTTGAGCGATGCCCGCTGCAGTACAGTTTGAGCGAGCGATTTCAAAGTATATTCGTGGAATATTGTTATTCTTATGATTTCAACTCACAATACTTGGACACTTTTCAATTTTTCGATCCTCGGAAACTTCCAGCATAAGTAAGTACTAGATCTAAGGTTTTACTATTGTGTGTTAGTGTTGTATGCTTGTGTGTGTTTAGTGTCAGAGTATTCAATAATGTGTGTAACCTATAGATATTTATTACGTTGAATGACACACCATTTCGGCAGTACCATCAGGATTCACTGTTCTAATCCTATTTTTGATAAATCGGAAATACAGGGAAAAGTGGCGTCATATAGTCATAGTGGCGTCGTTCATATTTCAAGACTAATACATAGAGTAACGAAATGTTCCATCCAAAAATTATGAGATTGATGTTTGTGTATTATAACGTTGTATACACTCGACGATTTAATAACGGATTATGGTTGTTATTCAGCCACAAACAATTTGCGACGGCAACCGTTGTTTATTCTTGTTCGATGCATAGCAAGAATCTTTTGTAGAAAGAGAATTAACTGTTGGCTTTCGAATTTTACAATGTTCGTACAAAAAAGCATACCTACTTTGTAGTTATATAACTAAAAAAAAGGACTAGTCCGAATTGAAATAGAAATAAATGGTTAGTTTTAGAGAAGGCTTAAAATTTTCTTAACAATTTTTTTTTACGCGTCACAGCGTCATGGAAAGGGAATGTCTTAGTAACACACTTTTGATAAAACTTTATTAACGCAAAACCAACACAAACCCATGCGTCATCGCCGCGACGAAAGACTTCAACGAGGTGTAGAGTTTGCTTTGGCGGAAAAATGTAGAAATGTTTTTTTCTGAACTCGTTAGATTACAGATGTTGCTAAAAATTTTATGTTACTGAAAGATAGGCATACTTCAATGAAAGTACAAGGCACGAGTCGAAAAAACTATTAGATTACTAGGTTGGCTAAACGAATATAGAAACACATTATTCCATGTTTCATGCTATAGATTCAATAGATTCGATGGGTAAAGACCGAGAAACATAAATCAATCGCATATTCGAGGCAATGCTTAAAGTTTAGAACAGAGAAAATCATTCCTCATTGAGCGGAAAGGAATATAATTCCGTAACTCGTGGCATCTTGGAATCAATTATAAAGACCCTCTTGCGCAAAGGCAGGAAGGCAGGAATGAACAACGTTCAGACGACCGACGGAATGGTTTTGTTTTTAATCATTCAAGCATTGCATATGGATATGTTGTTTCCTCTCAGTTAAGAATATTGGATCGAGAATTGTTAGCATCGAACTTGGCTCTCACCGTTTGTATGCTGTTCAGAGTTATATTATAGCGCTTGTTGATGCGCGCCGAACGCGCCGACTTCAATCACCACACTACGTTTCAGAGCTAAGAATATCTTCACCAGACGCGATAGCAGCGATCCTATCGTTGGTTGATGAGATGATGCGTTTCCTGGCCCGTATCATTTTCGGACCGTGCTTTGTAGGTTCTAGAAAACACGGATGACTGGCCTCCCTGAAGCTTCGGTTCTCAATTCCGCCAAGAGCTGGGGTTTCAACACACTAGGGTTCTCTGCGACCGTTTCTTTTTTGCTGACATCAGTCAGAGGGTAACGCTTAATCATACAACATCCCAGTAGCATAAACGAAACGCGACATAGGAAGCCGAATGTAGGCAAACAATAACAACAGTTCTCTTCTGATCGACGCTCGTTGACGCTTGCCTGTGATCGTTTCATATTGCACAACACATGTATGTATGTTTGAGTGACTTTATCCGTCTCTCCCACAATGCAGGCTTCGTTCGTTTTTCTTGTGCCAGTGACTTTTTTTTAAAGAATGTTTCATGGCAAAGATTACAACGCCTTTTTCCAAAAATCGTCGGTGGGAAACGAGACGGTGATAAGTTAAAAAAAAGAAATATTGGTTTCCAAATGAACGTTTTTTCATGCATACATTAGGGACTGAGCAAAATGTGAAACAGAAACAACCAAACACGTGCGGCACAGATGCTAACGTGCGTAGAAAAGAACAGGAAGAATAGAAACGAACAGAGGTTATAAGCTAGACCGAAAAAGAATCATGGGACGTACGAAGCATACAGTCGAAGATACATTCGTACCAAATGTGTTGCGATACACGAAGATTACCGAGATACGATTGAAAGCTGAAAAGGAAAGGATGGAAGGATGCTGTTACATGTAGTCATCATGTACGTCTCGCTAAGAGAATTATTTACTATCATCCAATATTTTACAATCGAATAAAATAGGTAATGAATGGTTGCCTCACATGTTCTACAACATTTCCAACATGAGAGTTTTTAACATCTCGTCCGATTACCGACATATAGCATGTACAGTAGGAGTAGCATTACATTACGGGTTTCCAGTCTGAAGGCGAGTTGAAGTTTTTCTTCGATCGAACATATAAGTACTTAAATTACAAAACTTTGTGCATAAAATATCAATTAGCTGTCGGTTATTAACATAAACAACAACAATATCACATGTTTAACGTGTCGTTTAAGCAAAACCATACGCCCATCATTGCGCCATATTCTTTCTTTCTATGGCGTGTGGTATGAAAACAGGCCAAGGCTTGTTTTCAGCTTTTTCTGTTTCTGAGTGAGTTTTTTTTTGTATGTTTTCATCCCAGATCTCAGATTGAAAGCCCCCTGACAAATATAACTGACTTCCTTTAAAGAAGACATCAATTTTCACTTATCGTTTGCATGAGTTTCAGCATGTTTATTAATAAAGTGGATTTTTAAATACAAACAAACTGTTAAAAGTGAAGCACTTGCACTATATGAATTTTTTGTATCATATATGTATATCATCGAAGTCAACTTACTCCGATACACTATTCTAACAAATATATTGAAAATACCCGTAGCTATAAGTTACCGCATAGTTGGATATTCAGTCCTCACTATGGGGGAACGGCCCAGATGAGACTTGAACCCCGGTATAGTATAGCTTACATTTTGAGCTACTATATAAACATGTCCATTAGGACATATACTCTGCTATTTTCCTGCTTCTAACCTAGTTCTTCAATTGCAACTGGTCGTTCTAAGTGGCATTGATTTCGTCGACATCACGTGAAATCTAATCTAACAAGAACACGTTTTACGGACATCAACACGTTTATGTTTAGCATGGAAAGCACTTAGAAATCAACTTACTCCGAATATGGTGTTTTGCAGACCGAAAGGTATTGGCGTTAGACGAGCAAACAGTACGATTTTGAAGGCCCTTGGTCCAGAGATTACGCGCAGGATGGCACGACCCGTTTCGTTTTTGATAAGCCTTAAAAGAAGTAAAATACACGTAACTCTTTAGCAAATTGCAGTTATAATTAAACACGAGAACATTATTCGGTCCAGACGAGAATACAGAAGGAAGAAGATAACACTAATAAAGTTATATGATCAACAGCTGCGTTTTGTCAACAGCATGAAAAGCAGACGTAAAGTAAGTTCAACCATATCCGTTTGTTCGGAAATGTTTTATTACGATTCAAACAGACGGAAATTCTCGCTAATGCAAATGGATTTCCGTAAGTTAAAACACAGTATACTCTACTTTCATAGAACGAGTATAGAAAAATAAAAAAATAGATAAAAATAAATGAGTCTAGGAAAGCAGCAAGCTACTGTTTTTGTTGGCGTAAACGCAACTGTTTTTGTTGGCGTAAACGCAACTGTTTTTTTTTTATTTCTCTTTTTGCAAAGCTTCTATTGTTTGCTGAAGTATGTTGTTTTCTAGACGAACTCAACATGCATTAATTGTTATAAAATTATCAATTTCTATAAACAGAATGTATCATATGTATCTTATAATGATAAACTACAATGTGAAGCACATTTCAGTAAAATTTTCAACCGTCTTAATAGCTACGATTTGCTTCAATGTAGAAATGGCTATTAATAGACTTGTTGCATGGTTTCCATGGGTAATTGCTTCCTCAATTTCACAAAAAATTACGATAGTAACATTTAGTAACAATTTGCGACAAAGTAAACAACTGAAAGGCGCTCCAAAGAAAAATAAACATAAGGTTACTTTAAAAACATTCTCTTCCTTCGCGTGTAATCGATACGTAATTTTATGTCTGTCTTGGCCAGTACGATCGGTGTTTATACATTGCAATAACATTTCCAGAAAATATCTTTACTTATGACTCTTAAACGACGTCACCACCATCGTTAAGTTATTGTTTAATGGCTCGTTTTGAGTGTATGCTATTCCTTATTAAAAAAATACTCTTCGTCTCAAACGCGATGACCTGGCAACAGACAGACGAACACCATCTTACTAACTGAAATCATTATATTTTTGCTCTGTGTGAGCTCGATACAGATTTTTTTGTATGCAGTATTAATTAACAGGTTTCAACGTTGTGTGATGTGCCACAATGCTGAATGCTACGTCGTAATGAAACATATGAAATACTCACTTGTGAACGGGAAGTTTACTTTGGAGCGATTTGATAGTATTGTGTGCGATGGCTACACCAAGGTTTGCACCGATCATCACGGTCAACAAGCCACGAATGAACCCGAATAGGTAACCACTGGCAATGATCAGCACCAGATAGCCGACTGTAACGGGGAAGCTGACGATGATGAACATGCCCAGAAAGATGACAAATATGATCCACGTGTTTTGAGTTTCGATCCAGAACAAAACCCCTTTGGCGGTGTCTCGAAATGCGTAGATCAGCAGCATAATCCCGATCAGCAGACATAGTGGAAACAGTAAGTTGAACATAAGCTTGCGCTGTGTAATCACTATTCGCTGCAGCCGATACAGTAGATTATCGCGCATTGCGATCGGATCGGCAGGGATGGTTCTCTTCCTTTCGCTGGCAACCGCTCCCTTGGTAACGGGCAGCGAAGATGGCCTTGATAAAACTGCTGCGGCAGGTGTTTCCTCGAACAGAGGACCGTTTTTGAATCGCTGTCGATCGAACACCGACGGATGGACGCTGTTGGCCGTTTGTTTTGCTACTGAGTCGAAATCAATAAGGTAGCTTCTCGGGACTGTTGTGTTTGAGCTTGTTGTTCCCTCAAGTGTCACGACAGTGTAGAATGCCTCCGATGGCAGTGTTAACGGCGGTGGGGCTTTGAAACCGTTCGTTGTTTCTGCCGCAAGGGCTGGATCAGAAAACGTAGACGATGTTCGATGTTGTGAGAATTGAAGCGCAGCGCACCGCTTTGGCGTCGATATGTATCGCGAAGTTTTATTAAATGATTCCCAAAATGTTGGGACTGTTGTCGTCGTCGTTGTGGTTGGAGTGTTTGACAAAACGAATGTAGGAGAAGGTAGCCCCTGTCGTTGGCAGTAGTCCTCCGCTGTTTTCGCCGCTTGGAGAAATGATACTGCTTGTTCATCGAACTCGATTCCATTCTCGTCCAGAAGGCTCATACTGACCGGGATGGTCGTGCTGAATCTGGTTAATTTAAAACGAATAACACCAATCAGTATACACTAGAAAGAGTTATCTGAGGGTGTGTGTTAGTGATTCCCCTTCTAGTGTAAAAAAATAGGGAGAGTTAACTTTCCCCCTGTGAACGCTGATGAAATAGTCATGTTATTAAAACGACGCCGGGATGGCGTCAAAATTACGCACAGTGAGCAAAAGAGTGAAAGCTACCCTTTCGTCTACAGAGGCCAAATCATATGTCGCATTTGGCAACTAAACGGCGATTACAGACTTTAAAATTTTCAACATTCATCAGCGAAGTTTCACTTCAGTCGCCTTACTGACGACAATGCATAATTTTTAACATGAGGTTCAGTAGGATACACCGAAACAGGCGCGTGCAAATATCGATTCTTCTTTTTCATCGAAACAAAACACGCAATAACGTGAACATTTGGAAACACTGTTGCCCTGGCCCTGTGCATATACCACGCAGTATAAACACGATCACTTTAGATAAAGAAAAACTCAGTTTCCCCATAAAAAACCACCACCGAAAAATGAAGAGCAAACACACGAATTTACCACTATTGCACGAAAACGATGCGCATTGGCCACTCCTCGTCGCAGCTCCGACTTTTACTAATTCTACTGCTTTCTGAACAGCGCTTTCCATTTTCCTGCAACACCGAGATTACAGGCAACTTAGCCAACAAAAAAACCCGCACAAAATGAACATTGCCGCTTCCCATTTCACTTACTCTACTCTACAGCGTACAAAATGGACGTTTTGTAAACGAGCTTTTCGTTTGCCATGCAATTAGAATGTTGACTTTTTCGCAATGTTGCTGCTACTTTCGCACAATAATTGGTCACATTTACACTGGGTTCCATCCAATGCACTTACTTTAAAATTTCACTTCACTGATCACGAGGGTAGAAAGCGCGTTTACATTGTAACTTCACATTCACACGGACGATCATCATATCTTCCCAGTTCTGTACCATAGTTAATACTGAAAGAGATTCAAAATTTCACTAAACGTACATGTTTCACGTTTACGAGTTCTTTTTTCTCAAACAAAAGGGGGATACGTGCAGTAGCGGTATTGTTTTTACGACGACTTCCATCAAATGAATACGAGCGATGTTGTTGGTTAGATTAGTAAAGAGACTTTTTTGACATGTTGCAGCTCGTCCGAGAGAGAGTGTGCGTATGTGTGAGAGAGATACACATCACATTTATATATAATATGTGGTTTTTGAAGAGAGGAATGGAAAGCTTAGCCAGTGGTCTATTCAACAGTTACGCGAGTAGGAAACGTCAAATCATACATATAAAATGTCATGCCATTTTCTTCTCCCGCGCTAGTTTCCATCAAAGCTATTCAGGTAAGATTGAAAGTCATTCAATTGTACCCATTTCTGTCAAGTAATCAGGTTGTAGCTATAAAAATATCCGCAATAATCACCTTAAACTTCGTTCAAACCTTTACTTCATAGTATTAGTTTCTCAAGTTGGTACGTTCTCCTGATTACCTATATGACTGTGAGTAAGTTAAAATCATAGCTAGCAAATCAGACGGCCAAAATCTACGACTCTAGTAGATCCATATAAGATGACATGTATTTCTTAGTTATTACTTTATTTTCCACTTGTTACCAGTTTAATGCTTTTTACAAAGTGTCGTCTATATCATCTCAATAACACAAATCATAAATGAGCATCCCGGTAGCCATTTTATTACCATTGTGTATTTAAATATGGAAGTTGTTTCAGGATTAATAGTACGAACATACGATGAATACTTTGAGAAAAAAGGAATGTGATTCCATCAAAAGCAAAGGATGATCGCATTTGTAAATTAGTAAAACAAGGAAAAGACCCGCTTCGATTCAGTTTTGTGAAGGTATCGATTTAATGCCTCGAGTGTTACATGTTCTGTCGTGTGTTTATGTGAGTGTAGTTGTAAACGTGGATTCTGCATATTTCTCCTACAGTGTGTAGGAAGAATTCATCTTGTTTTTCTCTAACCATTGCGGAAAGTCAATGGAGATTTAGCTCTTAATGTTAATATAACATTCTTCTCGGCGTGCTCTTAATGAAGGATCTTATGAAATGCAATACAACCGTATACGTTTGCTACTGTAACTATTTCTTTCCCTACTGGCATCGAAGTTTGTTTTCAATTGGAATTCATAAACCAGCATAATGTTTTTCGTTTGTTTTCACCTTGTACTTGTAGCGAGCTTCTCGTAATGTCGAAATATGATGATATCCTATTTGCACGATTTCTTCAACAGTTTTCTTTTTTCGCCTTGTTACAGTGGAGTCTGTTTTTGATTGCAACAACTAAGGACAATGGATATTCGCAACAAAGAAAATTTAGATGAACGACCATTAAATGCTGTAACAGTACTTTTGCAAAGAAAAAAATTTTCTTGAATCGCGAGCGTATTAGATGTTAGAGTTTGTGTAGTTTATCTATATCGCTTCGCCTAACATCTTACAGATTCCATCATAAACTATAGTATATTACAGTCTCTTTGCGAAATTTCATATAACCATTACGCATGCACACACGCTTGTTCTTCAATTGAATCTGCATGTGAAGTTTCACCGTACATTAGTTACATGACAAATTACGTTTTAAAACCTGTTGCACAGAAACATGTTTGCCAATTTGTTGATGATGATTTTGGACTTCGAATAATCGTGTAGCTTACTATGTTATTAATTCATTCAGTTTTCTTTCTTTTCTGCGTGTTGCTTAACATTCGAGGACAGGCTGACACTGATGGCAAACGTGTTATGTTAAGGCCCCACCTCTCTCACTGCGCTTATAGCTCGTCCTTCGTCGGCTTTTCTTCCTTATCCTCTTCCTCTGGTTGCTGTTAATAACAAAGAAAAAGATTCATATAAATTAATATCAAAGTTTAGCAAAGCAGCACAACCCCGGTATCAACGAACCTCATCCTTTTCTCCTTCTAGGAACTTGACGAAACCTTCCAGCGTGCGCTCTCCCTTGAATTCAACCTTCTCATTGTCACCCTTTCGGTACAGATAGATGGTAGGGAATGAAGAAATCTTGGTGTGTTCCAGCTCGTTCGCGGTGGCATCAATCTTAGCGACGACTACACTGTCACTGTCCTTGTATTTCTCTCCAAGCTTGTCATAGATAGGCACCAGCTGTTTGCAGTGGCCGCACCATGGAGCATAGAATTCAACCAACACATCCTTAGTCTTGTCGAACGCAACCTCATCGAACTTGGTGGCTACCAGCACTTTAACTGGTTCCTTATCCCAATCCTCCGGAAGATCCTGAGACAGCAAATGTTGCTTTACCTTACCGTCAAGGAACGACTGCACGAATTCCAGAATCTTATCTGCCGACAAGTCGTTCGTTTCGGGTTTATATTTGGCCATGTCTTCTTCTAAACGAATGATGCGTAGCGATGGAACTTCATCCTTTTTCATACCAAAGAATTCCAAGATGCGAGTGTGGTCCTCTTGGTCGGCATCGATCGTAACGAACAAGATCTGCTCCCGGAACTTTTTAGCTACTTCCTTAGCTGGCTCGACAAACTCCTTCAAATGTCCCGCTTCCTTCGAGATGAAGAACAGAAGATGGCTCTTGATTTCTCCGCCAAAGATCTTCTGAGCCGTTTCATGGCTGAAATCGACAATCAATGGCAGTGCCTGGGCGGTGACGAATTTTTTCAATGCTTCCTCGGTTGCTTCACCTTCGAACACAGCTTTTCCTTCGTCGAAATGTTTGAACAAAATCACAGAACCACATTTAGCTTCGTATTTTTTGTACACATCCTCACTGCTTGTCACACCGAAAGGATAGTCATCTACGGCGACAGCCGTTGACATAAATGCCTTGGCTTCCTTCGAATCACGATCCTTGAAGAATCCAACAACGGCAACATTGTTTTCCTTCAAGAATTCTTCTGCAGCCTCCACCGTTTCTAGTTCTTTAGCAGCAGGACCCGTTTTCTTCTCGAGCCATGACACGATTGTGTCCTGTTCGCGACCACCAGTGTAATCAACATGGGATCCGCTGCGGAAGAATTTAAGGGTAGGATATCCACGGATTCCATACTTCTCAGCGAGTTCGGGCTCAATGGTAGCGTCAACCTTGGCAAGCTTAATCGTGGATTCCTTGTCCGCTAGCACCTTAGCAGCTTTAGCGTATTCCGGTGCCAGAGCCTTGCAGTGTCCACACCATGGAGCGTCTGGAGAAGAAGTTATACATGGTATTTAAACTCTAAATTACAATAATGATATTCACAGACCAATCAGAATAATACAAATTACGAATCATATATATTGTGTCTTTTAACTCATAAAGTGAAAATTAAAACAACAGTGTGAAGTTATTTTTCTTGTATAAATTATTGAATAATTGCATTTTTTTTGTTTACGAGAGCGAAATAGTAATATATACAGCATATAGAAGCATATAGCCCAATTATGAGCGAAAAAATAAGTGGCTGTATGCCCCCCTGAACTTCAAACTTTCAATGCAGCAACAAATATCACTACCATCAATAAGTATAGCAACTTATTACATTAGTCTCTTGATCACATATTTCGAGGTCTAATACACTGGTGTGCTCGATCGGATCGTAGAGTGTCATCCACTGACAGTCAGGCTACTTTTGATTAAATGTATATACTGCATAAAAATAACCATAATTTTTCAGATCTTTTCGTTTATTATTTGGATTATTAAATGCAAACGGTAACGGACAGAGGTCATTGACCGCAAGCGTAAACGACTGCTAGTGGTATACTGCTGGCGTGCCAACCAACTATGAAAGCTCGTGGTGTCGTGTCTTAAAACACACGCACACAACCAAGGGAAAAGCTTTGCTAGAGGCGAATGCGGCGCATAAACCGTAGGACTATGTGTTGGTATTTCCAACCCGTCACTATTCGACACGTCACGGTCACTGCACAGCTTGCTCAAAAAAACCGGTCAAATGGAGCAACTTGATGCGCTTACGCTTATCTTCCGGTTTCAAGAATATAAAGCAGATGATTCCAGAGAATTATTTTTTTCGATTTTTGGGAAAGAAAATAAAATGCCAACGACCAAATTTGTTTTACTCTATTATGTCCGGTTAGTTAATTGCACAAATGTTCGACAAAAACAATTAAAGCCTACCACGTAATGTGTCCCAAATTTATCACCAAGTGTTGATGCTTATAACTGATAAGAACATCGAGTACAACATAACGCAATTGCTTTGAAAACCTAAAAAACGATAACACCACTCAATAGGGTATAAAAATACAATAGTCCACGTTTTTTTCAAAGGTGTAAAAAGTTGAAGAGAAACGTGAACGAATCGTAGGCACTGGAAATAGCAAGCGCTATGATGCGCATGTTTAGATTTTCGGACACGTCAATGCTTTTCCAAAGAAACAAGCTTAAACATCGTCGCCTTCCCAACGCACCTTGAGCCTAGACCGATACCTTGAGGAAAAAACGTCCCGGCGACATACAAGTGTAAACAGACACGCTTAGGAAAACATGTGTGTAAACATGTTAAAAAATCTGATCCAACTTTTTTGTGTGTTCTCACCTACCAATTCCCTACTGCGCGTTGCGTATTTGAACAGATATGGTCTACAAAAATGATACCCGACTCCGCTGCAGTACTTTGACAAGCGCTTGATAAGAAACATAGAAAGCATCCTTTCCTATCGACGTGGCTCCCTACAATCGCATTCTTTAATCTTCGAACACGTAAGCGAATTCGCACTGCTTGAAGCACTCCTTCAATGAAAGGTACACGTAATATGGTCAATGATGCAATTCCATG
>KZ064284.1:5767-20080 GCA_002091835.1 Anopheles maculatus | reverse complement strand
CCGCTAGCGTTACCATGATGACGTTTAATTAATCACGTTTCCTGTGTTTTTCCTTCCGTATTCCGTGTCGGGACACCATGTTTTTTTTCCTTCATCTTATTTCAAACTGTCCATCCAAATACTGCTGAACGGAAAATTGTCCTTTTTTTACATTTTTCTTACCGGAGTTTTTCTTACTTATTAGAAGAAACAGCCTCGGGAAAGGATGCATCGTAACTAACGCCAACAGCCAACGGAAGGAAACATCACATACAAGAATAGGCTAGAACGAAAGGAAATAAAAACGAATCCATCGGACAAGCGTGAGGAACGAGAAACAAAATGGACGGGAGAAATAATTTCACCGTCAGTCGGAATGTGCGCCCAGGCGAATTGGTTGCCGCAAGCAATTTGTTATTACTTTCCGCGTTCACGCTTTCCCGGACAGCTTAGCGTCAAATTGAACGATTAGAAGCTTTCGAGCCGCGTTCACTCTCACGCCGCTAACGAAAATGTTCGCCCCTATGTGGGTGAAAAGTAAACGAAGCTCCTTTCTTTGTTTCTGGTAACCGGTATGGAATTTTGTCTGTTGTAAAACATTTTTCAATAATAACGAAATCATCCGGTAAGCGAAACCAAGCGCTATCACCTGAGACACTGCGTGGAACATTATCGCCCGTTTGTTGAGTTTAGGTAGACAAAGTTTCCAAACCACATTATATCCCTTCTCCACTGGCAGTAGTGGAATAAAGTGCTCGCCGCTTGTCCCACATTATTTATCGGCTTCCAACTATCCCAACTATACACCGGGCTCGAGTTTTTCCCGAGTTTCCCGAGAGTCCGACCTGGCTGCTGGCTGCTGATCAAATATTGACCGACCACTTCATAAGCCTTAGCTTACACACATTCGATCATCAAAGTTCAATGAAGCGTAGGCTGAACTGCAAACAGTACAAAATTCGCCCACTCCCACCAGGGAGTCTGCCGGCCAGACATGACCGTTAGCTAGATCCTTTCGGTAAACACCCACAGCGGTAGACAACCCTCAACTAATTTAAATTTCAACCCATCTCAACTCGGCATTGGAAAGTCTGTCCGTGGACACAGTGTATCTTAACTTCAAGACAACTAGCCCACACTTTTGCCGTGGCAGATTCTTGGCCAACCGCTACGACCTAATTTCCGATGCAATTTAATTGACATAACGACCGTGGCTTGTGCTCACAGGGCGATGATTTCTGCCGAGTGCAACGCGAAAACAATCACTGGCCAAGCCAAGTCTTAGCGTTACTGAATTATACATCGCTCCAAGCAACCGGAACGAACGCTTCATTCGCCGTACTTTGAGCGACATGAAAGAGAATTTTTAAACCCATTCACCGTCTACCCTTGAAAGTGTGTCATCTCTATACGTTGGAAGCCGGATTGGAGGCACCGCCCCAGTAGTGACAGCTGGGGCCAGTCATCAACAATGTCCCACCTGGGAACTGGTCGTTCTAGTTTTCGAGCGATGCAGTCTTGGTAGTTCGGGGAGCTTGTCCGCAGGATGCATCCTGCCGATATTCCCGACGGAAATGAAACTAATTTATTGGTCCGTTCCCTCGAGCGGGAAAAGCGCTTTGCTGCAACTTCATTAGGATGGGGGAAACTCTCAAAAGAGGGAGTTGAGTAGTTTGTTTTTTGCGAAGTGAACTTCTCCATGAAATTGATGCACTTTGTATACTCGGTCGAACACCATTTTATCCTATTGCTTTAACTATAAAAGTTTCCCTTTTTGTTGTCTATTTACTTGCAGAACACGTTTGGCGCACGGATCTCGACTTTATGGTCACGCACAGCGATCGGTTGGTGGTGCTATCGTTCATGACATCCTCACCGACGTACCCGAATGTGACTACAGCGCGCCCTCCGATGAGCGAACTCGAGCGCAAGCTGTACCGCAATGGATACTTCGAACAGAGTGACCTCGTGGAAAAGTTCTCCGACTATGACGATGACATCGCGACTCTCGACACTAGCGATGAAGCGTTCCGCACACACGAAGCACTCGAGATGGGCACGCAACTGTTTGGAGGCAGCTCGTCGATTGCTATTTCCACGATGGAAAACTTCAATGTACCCGGTGGTGGGGAAAATCCAACAACACTTCACACGCTTCCACCGGTGCGTAATCTCATCACAACGACGACAACAACCACAACTGCACCTAGACTGAAACAATCGGTATCTACCCAGAGCACGGTGCCGAACACAAGTCTCGAGAGATCCAGCAGCCGCGAAAGTCGTCGACGAGATTCGAACCGTAACAACCATCACCGAAAGACGTCACATTCGGCGACGGCGAGCGGGAAAGGACACGTCGGTGGCAAGGGTGGAAAAGCGCATCACGCCAACCATCACCAGCACGGACAACACCATCAGGAGCATCGGAATCGTTATATGGAAGAGATAGACACCCGGTTGGAGCTGGAGGAACAGCAAGAGCTGGACTGGAGTTTGCTCAATCAACCCGAAGGTACACCGACCCTTATCGAAGCACCCGCTGGTGGCAAGAGAGTGTCCACCAAAGTGAAACCATCCGGCACGAGTTTCACTACAATTACTGCTCCACTCGGTACAACGAGAGCTACAGCGTTGAAGCGTCCAACAACTGGTCAACCAATCACCACGACGACGACGACCACCACCACCACCACGACCACTACCGTTCCGAATGTAACGAAGAAGGTCACCACAACCAAGGACAGTGACATTCACATACTGAAGCCGGTAAACATCCCGGAGAACATTATCCCATCGACACCGGTCACGACCAATTCCAAGATTATCGAAATCAAACCGAAATCCACAACAACAACATCAACCAGCGCTTCCGGTGCACTGTCCAGAGCGGCCACAATCAGCCGTAAAAGCAAACGCTCCGAACCGATGTCGGCGATGGAAACGTTCAGCAGCGAAAGTTTGGAAAGCATCGAAAGCATCCCGAGCGTTGATGAGGACGAGTTTATCATTAAGGACGAGCACGGGATGGAAATTAAGCCCGCGTTTTTGATTGGTGCTGCGCCGGGAAATCTTACGCTGCGCTCGATGCAACTGTCCGGATTCCCGGCAATGTTGGCAAACATCTTTGGTTCGCCGATCGAGCGTCAGTTTAGTGCTAGGTCTGCGTGGGCCGGTGTGCCCAGCTTGGAGTTCGTTAATCTTGCGATTGCGCTAGCAGTGTGGGCCGTCCGCTATCCGTCCGTCTTTTGGCACACGTCCAAATCGTTCGCCTGTCTATTTAGTCTTCAGATGATTGCGAACGGGGCGGACATACTGCTTAGTTTTGCTGGCGCTAGTGTGCTGTACAAGCTGCAGACCCTTGGCCAAGCGCTACCACTGCAAGCACCGGCACTGATCCTGAACGGGACCGTTACGATTGCGCTGACCATCCTTGCGCTTATCCTCACGATAGCATCCTCGATGGTGCTCTACCTTTACGGACACGGGAAGTTGGCGGCTAGGGTGCGCGATCGTCGCATGATCACGGTCAAACATAGTGCGGACGTTTGGGCGTACTTTGCGCACTGTTCGTCGCTCTGCTTCGTACTGGCGCTGGCTGTCGTTAAAGCTCCACTAATGCACGATCTTAGCGCCACCTATCGGGGAAGTCTTGATGGTGCTGTACTTGCTGCCGGTATGTATTCCAGCTAATTTAGCGCCCTTCAAACTTATCTCAACTATTATTTTTTCTATCCACAGCCCTTGGCTCCGTGATACATCTATTTCTGTGGATCGTTTTATGGCTGGGACTGACGGCCAAACGGCGCTGGCACTTCAAACTGCCACCGCTAGATGGTGGCCGACTCGTTGGAGCATCCGGCGCTTCTAGTCAACCGTTGCTGCGTGGCAATGGAAGTCTTCGCTCACCGAACGGTACGCCGGTGAATGCACTGCTGCAAGGTGGGCAAGGTGGCGGTCCTGGCACTGGACCCGGCGGTGGACCCGGCACGGGATCGGGTGGCGAAGAGGAAACGATCTACTGGCCGAAGATTGCGCCGAACTCACCGAAGCTCAAAGTAACATTCAACGAAGTAACCAGTACGTCCTCCGAACACGCTCACGGTCCTCATGAACATGGCAACAAGCGGTAAAGCATACACAAGACAAGTCTTAACCAAGTTTCTTCAAGTCGCTCGTGCTCGTTCTGTGTGTTTTATTTGTTTTGGTTTTGTTTGTTGTGTGTGTGTGTTTGTTTGTCTTTAATTATACAACAGTTTAGCATGATTTTGATGACTTCTGACGTAAAGTTAATGCACCATTTCTATATACCTCTGCACATAGTGTTTGCTTGTCTTTGTTTGTATCGTTTGTGTTTGTCAATTGTATCAGTAAAAGGTTTTCAGTCACACTTATCCGCACTTTTCATTCCCACACTCCCCAACACGGTGAATCATTAGCCATCCGTCCGGTGGAACCACGATACGTATGTCCAGTATTACGGGGGAAGCTGATGACGGAGACTACGCTACGCTAAGGGGCCCAACCGGCGATCTGCTGCATCTCGGTCCGTACGAACATCCCGCACCCTCTGGTTCTCCTCCACCTCCACCACCACCACCTCCCCAGCTGCTGGACGACTGTGATTTGCTGGATGAGGCCAGCAACAGTAACACGCTCGTTGGCAGTACCAACGATCACGCAGACGATACGTCAGAAGAGGGCAAACTGTTGGCGTGCGTGCGAGACGACAGTGTAACGTATGCGTCCACCCGGGATCTCGAACCGCCGATCAGTCGTACGATGTCACGCGAAACGTTCATGCGATCGCCGGAACAGCTCAGCAGTCCTCTAGCGCCGGTCACCGTTACCGTACACAACCATCTGGAGAATGCCGTAAGTGTCAAGGGTGTCCCCCATTCTCTTCCAAAGTTTACGAATTCCATTCGCTATTTTAACAGGCTCCCGGATCAACACCACGTTGTCTCCGTCGGGCGGACTCCGGTATGCCAACGGAAGCACTCACTCCACGGTCCGATTCCACCTCAACAGAAAGCTCAACGTCGCCGCCCGATTGTCGTGATGCACCATCCGAAACTTCGAGCGGTGTACACTCGGGCGAGGAACGTGACGAGGTGGTCATAAGACCCCGGTCGGGTCCTTACAAATCCATCATCAAGGCACCACCGCCCGCCATCCAGGAGGAACCGTTCGGACGCTCGACCAACATGAAGATGTCCAGCTTCAACAAGGATGGCACGAGTGCTACGCTTCCACTGACCCGCGGAGCTTCCGATCTGCACCGAGCGGACTACCCGCAGTGTAGTACGATGCCACTGCCGGCGGGATATCATCAGCAGCAACATCACCACTATCACTCGCAGACATCCTTCACGCCGCCCCACTCGGGCTCCAGGCAACAGATCCAGCCACAGCAGCGTACGACACTGCCGAACGATGTTCGTTACGCGACATCTTCGAACCAGTTCCTCAAGCGGTTACCGTACATGAAGAACGCCGAATCGCCGTACGGACATCTGGGGCTCGGTGCCGGCCATCATACCTTCTCGAAGCTGCTGCACGACCCACTAGCTATGCCATCGAATGCCGTCGGTATGCCGGTACACTCACACTCGAACCACAGCACCTTTCTGCCACCGGCCACCATACCGGAGGATCGTGATTCTGCAAACTACTCGATGATCTCCGACCAGGACCGGGAAATGTACATAAACGCGTCACAGATCAATGGCATGCAGATGCAACATTAGGAAGAGAGAGAGAGGGGTCTCACGTAATTCATTATCTTCGAAAACCATAATGGCGCACAATTTATTCGCAATTACTTAGGGACAGCCGAATGATTTAGTTTTCGTTTCTGTACAAAGTTCAAATTTTCAAAACGACATAACTCAACACTCATATAAGGTCTTGTATACTTAGTGTTAGCATTACTTAATCAAAGTTTTGTTTCAAAGACAAATTCGTGTACATACGAAACCTCCCGATTAGTGTAGGATAAGGATCGACGATACTCATGCGATACATGAATGTTCCCCTGATGCGGTGACATCCTTCAGCTTTAATGCTAGCCGAATACGCGCCCTCATCCACGTAGAATAGCATCCCCGGAGAAATACACATTATCCACTATCCATATCCCGCTTGACTGCATCCTTATGGGGCGAAAGGGATTTTTCCCCCAATCGAACCCATAAGAACTCATACTAATATCCAACTAAAAAGACTCTTGTAGACTGCAGCACCGCCAAAGCATATCCTTTAGACACTTCTGACCACAACCGCAATGGAACAACAATCCGAATCTCGTCATATCACTGTTTTATCTCGCCAAAGCCCCGTACAGAGAGAGAGTGGAGTAACGATCAGCATAGAGCGCATATATTTTCACACACACACTCACAAACCTAACCATGTCCTACAGTTTACCGGAACCGGATCAAAGTGTATTTTGAGCGATTTATACTCTCACCATTATTGATAGCCCATTGCATCATCCAACACAAAACAAAAGGCAAATTGCTCACAGGCAGCACCTCCATCACCAACAACGAGATGGCCAAACAGCCATGGCGAAAACCCATATACAGGTATCGAAACGAAAGAAAATAAAGAAAAACATGGCGTCCAATAGGCCAGCCAGATCGATGGAACCAGATTTGCAGCAAAACAAGTATTGTAAAACCACAGGACAATATTAACATGAGACCGATTTTTCGCTTTCTACTTCTACTACTAACCGGCGCCGCGGTTTGGCACCAGCGGTAGTGGGAACTTTAGCGTACATATACATATATAGGAACTAGTAGGTGTGTATTGTGGCAGGGCGGTGTTGAAACCGAATCAATAAACTAAGCATATAGAACAGAGGCAGCGCGACAGAGAGAGAGAGCGAAACACACTCACACACATGATCATTAAATATCAGTACATGAACGAGCTCAAATCATCCATCTTAGTAGGCATTCTCAAGATGTCGCCACATTAGTAAACAATCCGGAAACGGTTGCGATGTATGTATACACAATGGCGTGTCGGCGTAGTCAAAATTTACAACCACCATCTTACCACACGAGAGCACGATTTTGTAATGCAATTTTACAGCTCCACTTACTCAATATCAGCAATGGCCGCTGTGAAGAATGAGGCTCACATTGCAACACGAATAACTACCGCTACTACCGCTACTATTACTACTACCACTACTACTACTACTGTTACTACTGGTACTCTATCCCATTAGTTCTGCTTTTTGCCAACAGATGGAGGAAAGAAGGCCATGTGATGGTGTAAAATGGGGATTGTAAGGCTTATTTGCATTTTAATTACGCTGAACAGAATGGTCTAAACTGAAGGAGAACAGACGAGCAGAGTCGAGTGAAAATGGTTTAGATAAACATGGAAGCATTTCAAGCCATTGCTACTAATTACTGCAGTCCGGAGACTAACACCGGGGGGCCACGTACATATGATGGCCTGTAAAAGAGAAAAGCTTATTTATATATAGACCCAAATATATATATACATATACATATACACTTCAAGCGCGCGGTGTGAGTCAGTGCGTGCGTAAGATAACGCAGACCATGTGGCCGATCTCGGTGTGATGATCCGCGTGTGTGTGTGGCGAAAGGATAACGATGAGTACCGTAATATTTATTTGTAAGCTTATGTTCAACCCGGTTTTAGTCAATATGGTGTACTCGTTTTTTGGTTACGTTAAGCAAAACGAACTTAAGTTCTCATCATTAGCTAAGGCAAAAGCATAGAAACAGAGAAAGTGTAAACCGTTGGTGTGTAACCAATGTAATGTACAGTTTGCCTGTGTTAAAGGCAAAGCAAATGATCACTCGCGCAACGGATCAGCAGCAGAAAAAGAAAGGAAAATTAAAACCAATTTACATCACTCCCAATTGGCAGTTTTATTTTGTTTGGACCAAATTTCTTTACCTTATATAGCATGTGCCCGGTTGCTAAGCAACACCACCGTATGATGAGGCTAGACAATGCATTGGGTTTTTCTTTTTGTAACGCGGAATTCGTCGCCAACATAAGAAGACTGATTAGACAGATTGGTTTTCAGCCGAACGAGCTTTCTTTGTGTCTTTGAACGATTTGTTTTGTGGTTTTGCTACTTCTCTCAGTATGAGTACCTAATTTAGTTTACCAATCGTTTGTTAATTCTATTGTGTATAGTAGAAAAAAGTGAAAAGAATCTAAAACGCATTCAATTGTAAAACCTATCATCATTAACCGTACGATAGAAATGGTGCAATTCCTTTTAAAAACGGGGACATGCAACTCCATGTTCCATTGTCTCACTCCCGCAGCAGTTGGGTTACATTGGGCAACGTATTACGCTGTATAGAGTGTAGAGCCCCCTACATCGAGCGCCATCATCGGACCCACGACGTAAAAAAACGGAACAACCAAACCAAAACACAGAAATAAACCACCGCTTTATGTAAATCTAAGCTCTATTCCGGGTGAAGACGACTTTCGTTTCTTTCTAGCTTCGCTTCTCCTCGGGTTCTGCTATCCGAAAAGGACGCTTTTATACTTACCCCACTGATCCGACCGTAACTACCTCGACAGAACCACTCGTGGACACGCTCGCTTGGGTTCCCTTTTTGTGTTTTTGTGTTTTATTGATAGCATTACAAAACGCTGCTCGAGCTTAAATGAAACGGAAAGTATTAATCAAGTAAACAAAGCTCCCCATAGTGTACGGCCTACTCCTCTTCCTCCTCTTTCTGCTCCACCTCGTGTTTGCCGGATCGCTCCGCCACCATTAATCCATACGCGTCTTTAGCTTCTTCACCGTGATCTTCTCCTTCTCGATGATGTACACCGTGGCGCCCCAACCGGAGATTGCATCCCGATCGAACGCGTTCACCAGCGCTTGGGAGATCACCTCGAACAGGCTGTTCGGTTCCAGGTCCGGCTTCCACAGCGTTTCACACATACCGTACAGCTGTTCCGCGCACGTGCCCGCCACCACGAAATCGTTCGGCAGATTGGGGCATCCGATAAGGTCCATGTTGCAGATGAACGGTTCGTACGTTTTCGGGTCCAACCCGGCAATGACCGGCTCGATAAAGTACGGGCCGAAGCGTTTCTCGTACAGGAAGTTGGACAGCATTGCCGCAAACCGTTCCGGTGTCATCTGTCGGTTCTCCCGGATTTCGTACAGATTTTTACGGAACAGCAACCGCTGGTACACCGTCAGGATGTCTGTCTGCAGGCCGACCAGCCCGAGATACATGTGTGGATTCACTTCGAACACTTTCTCGAAGTCTGTCGCGATGGTTTGTGCCTGTACGCCAAACCGGTGATCGGTGGCAATGGCCACACAGTTCTTGCCCTTCATCGCAACCACGCAGCCACCGTTATACGCGAGAATAGACATCTTTGCTTTGCTACTATAGCTGCTGGAAAACCAATGAAATATCAATCAACACACCGTAACAATGATTGGCCAGTACAGTGGAATTACAGTCAGCACAAAATAACACTCACCGACTTGCCGAAAGGGGGAAAACAACAACTTCTTCTTCTTTGTGAACAACTTGCACTTTTGAGTATCCCCAAACTAGCCGCTATAAACGCATTTACCGAACGTCTCCGAACGCGACGCTAGCTGTCAAGTTTTGCACAGTGATCGGTGCTGCTGGACAACGCCACGCTCGTATTTTGAACGAAACCGCTGTACAAAAACGGTACCAAATTCAAACAGTTTCTATTGTTCTCGTTGACGTTTTGCAATGTGTGCGTTCTCTGTATTTCTGAATCGTTATTTATCTTTTCCGTGCTGAATACGGTTGCATCTAGTCGACTTTACTGTACAAAAAAGGGAATCGTACTAATACAGAGTAGACGTTGTTCGCACAGATTCCATTACTTTACCCACACATTTCAACGAAAAGCCAGCCTTTCCTTTTTATGCAATTAGCGTAAATTGTACTGCATCGAAACTGAACCGTAGAGAGCACGAAATCATCAACCATCCAGGACGATCTCTTTGTAGCACGATAACGTATCACGGGATCTGATTCTGGTTCTGTGAATCCGGCGGAGAAAAGCAGATGGAGCAACCGAAGGGGATGAACGATTCAGGCATTGACGATGAGGACATCGAAAACAACACCGAACCAGATGCAGCAGATAGTGAAAAGAAGAAGCAAACGATAACAGATATGGAAGATAGTGTCCAGATAGTAAACAACATGGAAGATTGTCCGGAACGGGAACCGTTTCTGTCTGACTTCGATATTATAAGGGAGCGTAAGCAAGCCGAACGGTCCCGGAATCGTAAACGCAACAAAGACCGTGACCTCGACGAGATTGACGATATTATTGAGGAGCTATTGCAACGGATGAAGCAGGCAGCCACTGCGGATCGAATGCTTAACGTAGCAGGCAAACCGGCCACCAAAAAGATTGCCATCCTGCACCAAGTCATGCCACAGCTGATCAAAAAGGACCTGCAGCACGCGTTGCTCTACCACAACGTGCTGTACGTACTGGCCGAATGGATCACACCGCTGCCCAGCAAAGCACTGCCCTGTCTGCAGATCCGCGAGGGTATCCTGAGACTGTTGCTCGATTTCCCCGCCATCGACAAGTGCCAACTAAAGCAGTCCGGGATAGGTAAAGCGGTCATGTACCTGTACAAGCATCCGGATGAGACGAGCGCCAACCGGAAGCGGGCTCACGTGCTGATCACCGATTGGTTTCGATCGATTTACAACATCAGTACTAGCTTCAATGGGATGTCGCTTGAGGAACGTCGCCAGCATGATCTGCAACAGTGGACACCAACCAGCAAGCCACCGGTTGCCGCACCATCCAGTCCATCGGTTGACCAGCCAGATTTTTGGTTGTTCAGCCCACAGAAAGTTACCATCCGGCCGGGTGATAAAGGCTGGTCCTATCGGGCGCGTGTCCCGCTTCAATCCGACAAAGTGTACATCGTAAGACCGCAATCAAAGATCGAAGTCAGTATCGGTAGCCATCGGTCGAAGAAGCAGCTTAACCGCTACGAACAGTGCATGAAGAAGTTCAACGAGAGCAAGCGGAAAAGCACGGCCCGCCCGCTAGTAAGCCTTTCCATCGCAGGGAGTAAATTGCAGGACAATTAAACGTTTGTGTTGAACATTTCTAACGTCACATCCGCGTCCACGCAACGACGGGTGGGTATGATTTTTGTTTTTGATTAGTTTGAACTCATTATTTGGACGGTAAATATATACACGCAGTGTTCTAATGGTTTTAACAAAAAAGCTTCTCTTCTAGAATCTAGCTGCTTTTAAGAGGCTATTGTAGTTTTGGATAAGAATTTCTTTTTGTACAATTGTAAAAGTGTTAATTTTAAATTGATCTACAGCTTCTGAAAATGTCTGCTAGACGACGATAGAGGACACTAAATATATTTGTTAAAAATTAAGCATCGACTGCGTTTAAGATTTTTTCCGGTGCTACAATCGTTTAGTGGTCTTGGCCTGCAGTAGATGTGCAATTAAGTATAAAAAGGATTTCAGGAGGTTGGTCGTACGGTGCTACTCTCACGACATGATCAGCCCATTAAATATTCAAATCATAGAGCTCTCTGACGATGCCTTCCATTGTGCTTCCACATTCTGTAATATTGGGCAGAATGCAACACTGTAATTGCTAAGCTTAAGTCTTTCTCTACGTTGTAGAAGGGATACAAGGGGACAAAAATGTTAACCAAATTTCAATTCAGTTATGTTAATGTATTTGTTTCATCCTTAGCTTTCTGCTTCAACAAAATCGAACCACTTTAAAGACGATGTTTAATTCCAGCTAGACTGCAATACTTTTCTCCTAACGCACATCACAAACACAAGCCACTGCATCCCGAACTCTAGGGGTGTTGTTGCAACAGCAGCAGCAGCAGCAGCCATTGCTTTGCGTAGGGGTGAAAAGTGCGCACCGTTAGACCGAGCGCGCGTTCCGCACCGCGGGATTAGCTTTCTCATTTGCACCCGTTAGAAAAGGTAGCTTCGGGTTTCGTCGCGTCGGAACGTTTTTGTGCCACTTCGGGACGGACCACCAAATCAGGTCCCTGCATCAAAAACCCCACTTCTACGGTCGCATTTTCTCATTAAGCTCGCTCAAGTTTACGCGCAACGACGTACAGACAGGCAGACAGACAGGTCCAGGGCCCAAACCTTCCGCCAGCGAGGAACAGTATCTGTATGTGCATGTAGTGGCAAAGTGGCAAAATAGCCGGCAAGCTTTCGACGAGAGTGTGTACGCTTTTCAATGAAAATCGAACCGGAATCATCGACAATGAGTTCGCCGCTGAAGGCGCTGGTGGAGTTCCTGCGGCTCATTTATGCCAAATGCTACCGCAAAGTGGTCCGCGAATGCAACCAGTAAGTTTGGTGTTGTGTTGTTGATGTTGTGTGAACCCCAAGAAACCCCCGTCTCAAAAGTCACAGGAAACTTACGAACCGTGTTCCGCCCGCTAGCAAAGGTGTCGTCCGTGTGAGTGAGTGTTATGGTTCGCGTATTACAATTGCACACAGCATTTGGGGTGGAAAATTCAACCCCACCCAGCTGACGTCCTCATGTGGTGTGGTGTCCCATCCAATCGGTGTGCCGGGGAGCTCAGCTGCTTACAGCAAAGGAGTGAAAGCAAATCGTCGCAGTTTTTGATACCGTTTCGCAAGACCGTACAACGATGACAGGCCGTTTCTTAGTCCGTAGTTGGATTGCCGTACAATCGCAATTCATCCACAACCCCACACGGAATCCGATATGATATTGTAAAATCTAATAAGAGTGAGCTGATGCCAATTGGAATTGTTTTGCTGTACCGGAGCTGGAAATTTGTGGTGCGAAATGAAGAAAATATCGATCCAAGTGGCGGAGGTTGAATTGTTGGTGTTGCGGTTGTCTTTTTTTTAAAGGGCAAGCCCCAAAATAAACAAATCATTAGCCGTCTGTTTGTGTGTGTGTGTGGCGTGCTAGTACTTGGGGCACCGATTTGCTTCCGATCCAGCAGCAAAAATTGCATCCACTGCTAAAATGTGTCTCTCTAGTCGATTAAATTCGGTCAGTTATGTTATTGATCGTGTTCATAGGCCTATGTGTGTGAAAGAGACGACCACCAAAGAACAGAACAGTTTGGGATAGGTCAGTTTCGGTAATAAACCGTGTTGCTACGATGAGTTTTTATAAGATGCATAGCAATAGGGAATCGAATTATCGAAATCATTTAAAGTAGGGAAACGAATCCCTCCCAACAAGGTCGTTCTTCCACTTAATGCTGGCGATTCGATGCATTTGTAGGTCCGTGACGTCCGTGTATACTATCGCGGCGTGTGTCCTCTAGTAGAGGGTGTTAGGGAATGCATTTTTATGTGCAATAAAAGGCCTTCGTTCCTCCACTTTGAGTACAGCATTCGAGTTCTAGTGTCTATAAAGCAACAAAAACAAGCTGATTGTATCACAACAGCTGCACTTATCTAAAAAACGACACGTGAATGAAGGCACTTAGAATGTAGAACACCATAATTGAAACCGGCTTTAGTGCGACGGTTGAGAGTTCCGGTCGCTAAAGACGAGGTTGTCAGTCGTACCGGACCACCGTAAAGTGTCCCATACACTAGGCAATTTATCTTGCCTGGAATGGAATGGAATGGAATACTGATGGTTATCACCATTAGCATTGACACACTTGGAACTAATGCAGTTTGTTAACATAAAAGAGTCTTTATTAGTTCCAGTGAGATAGTCCGGGTCGAGAAATCCATCCCCGGGCTGACGCGACCGATCGATCCGGACATTGTGCAAGCGATCCGGGACGTGGCCGCACACCTGAATGCACAGCGCGTCAACCTGAAACGACTGCGCTGGACGCTGGACATTTCCGTGTGCAAGATGTTGCGCATGAAGAACGTGGAAACGATTTACAGCCCGCAGGCGAACGGCAAACCGGACACAACGATCAAGCGGGAGGTCTTCAAGTATCTGCTCGGCATGTCCAAGTCCGACCTGCCGTCGGTCATGATTGGACCGATGCAGCACATCGTGAACAATTACATCCCCCAGTCGCGGCTCGACTTTCTCGACAGCCAGACGGAGAAGCTGCGCAAAGACTTTATCGATCTGCTCGGCACGGACGGTGTGTTTATCTATCCCGGCTTTCCGAACACGGCCCACCGGCACTATCGCATCTTTCACAAGCTGGTCGACACGACGTACATGATGGTGTTTAACACCGTCGGGTTGCCGGCCGCCTCCTGCATGGTCGGGTTTGACCGTGACAAGCTACCGATCGGTGTACAGGTAAATGTGCTCTTT
>KZ064283.1:0-10000 GCA_002091835.1 Anopheles maculatus | reverse complement strand
CCTGTCTGTTTTTGTTTTTTTTTTTGTTATTTCTGCTCAGTCCGAGTTTCTCTTGACGTTCAAAATGCAAAGCCCAGCGCCCGCATTTCGGGCTACCGCTTCCCACATTCCCATATCCTATCATTTAATCAATCATTTTGCGGGCCCACTATCAAAGGCCCAATCGAAAACTAATCCGTCAGTAGCTTGACAGGCGTAAGTTTGTCAACATGATCGATGTAAATTTCAAATGAGAACCCAACGGGAGGGCCTCTGCTTTTGGGGATTGCGTCTGATTGATGTGGGCTGTAGATGGTCCTCCGGGGCGATACCTGGTCCACTGACTAGGTAGGCGGTGGCAGTCTTATCGGTTAGAACTAATCAATACAATAACGCGCCGCCGCCGCCGCCACCCGGCTTCCAACGGTCAACACCAGGCCCACCTTGGTTCCCATCGTTTAGCAGCGAGCTGGCACTCGGTTTATCGGCTATCGGCTCCGTATCTCGTGAGTACTTCCGTGCAAGGCGAGCTGACGGTAGCGACCCAAAGCTGCCATAGTTGTTGCACAGTTCGGGATCGTCCGGAGTGATTGATGGGCTTGGCCCGCCATATCATTGCGTCGCAAGCAGCAGAATGTACGCATACACGTATAAATTATATCAATATCATAAACAACACACAAGTCGCTTCGGGTTCCCATGTCTTTCTATGATCGATGCTTTTTGCATTCAGTGGGCTGTGTTGATAATGCGCAAACCAGCAAGTGGAAAGCAGCAACGCTTGGAAGAAACACAAGAAGCCGGTTCGGTCGTTCGGCCGTTGGGTGGGTCCATTTTTCACCGCATGATAAATGACACCAACAAATTTAAATACCATTGTGTGTTGGAACCCGATAATGGAATGTTTCAGATAACTCGTATGATTTAATCAACCGTGCGTCTGCACGGAAAAATGCACAATTCCGTTTAATTAAATTTCTGATGCACCAACAATGTAGAGCTGCTCTTGTTTTTACCAAATGTCAAAACGGGGCATGCCATGAATTATTAGAATTCCTTCATATTTTACCATCGCATTTGCACCCTCGACTATGATGGTATAGAGACAAATCTGCATGCCAGCCTGAAACATAGCAACAACAACAAAAAAGCCCGCTAAAAGTCAAATGGCACATTCCACTGAGATCAGAAATGCCCAAGGTAAAGCCCTCTGACTTGTCAATAGAGCAATCAATCATGTCGGGAAAATATCATAATCAATTAATATTTTATTTCAAACGAACACAAGCCTTATGACATGCCTCAGACAGCAGGATCCTTTCAAGTCACGAATTGTGAAGAGCATTAGACTAAAGCCACCCCCCGGTACATTGTTCGCCAATCGATTGTCCTTCATGTCTGGCGTCCTAACCACCCGTCACAACGCGTCACTATCGTTCACCGATCGCCATTCACTTCGCCACGAGTGCGTTCGATGTCTCAGTAGCTCGGACAGGGCGCTTGAGTGCGTAAATGTTTAACTGGCTCTTGATTAGTTGGGGCTTTTGTTTGACTTTGTTTATTGCACGGCTTTTCGAGTTTCGTTTCATTGTTTCTCGTAATATCCTTCAATGGCTTTCCTTTGCCATATTCCTTGCCAATCGTTTAATGTGTGAGATCTGTTGGCCTTTCTAACTCTCTCTCTCTGTCTCTCTCTCTGTTTCTTTATCTCTCTCTCGCATTTCCATCCATCACCTCTCTAGCTGGATTACATTTTTTACTCAGTGAACTCACTCCATCACCAGCCAACCGTTTGCCCCATCAGCGAGGGCTTCATTTTTCATTTCCTCCTCCTACCGCGACCAAGCCGCTTTCTGGGGCGGATTGTGCTACCTTTTCTGCACTCTTTTCCAACTGACGTTTCCACCATTAATCGTACACCTCCCACTAACCCCCATCGTACCTAGCGTACACACACACACACACGCACACACAGATAGCGCTCATCACTCGTCATAATCAAAGGAAAAACACATCGCCTCGGCACATCGAACAGATCACCAACACACAAACACGCATCAACCCCGACTGTAATAAACCATCCAGCCAACAACCATGGCACCCGCTCCGAACGCCACGGACGGGACGGCGGGCAGCAATAACAGTTTGACAGCCTGCGTTTCATTAATTTAGATATTATTAATGCTCGCTAATAAAGTATGATCGCTAACAAAGGGGCTTTCAGTCATTTATTATACTTATGAAATATTGCTTTGAGCATGATTGATTGCACACCTATTCGTTGTGATAAATCACTCTGGTGCTCCGGTGCGACCTCGTGTAAATGGTATGATACTCAATCTCCGGGCGGTACCGGTCGGCGGCAAAGGTGTTGGCGCAGCGACCATGAGTTTAAAAACGCAAACTGCGAGTGCGAGAGTGCGCAGGACGACTGGGGCGGAGACCGTGCCCCCGTCATCATCATTGTCCGGTCGGAAAGGTTAAGGCATGCTCGAAATGGACAGCCATATTGTAGGTATGGAGTAAACAGCAGAAAGAGACAGAGAACGCGCGCGCGCGAAAAAAAAAAATGAAAACAATCTTGAAAAGATCTACAAATCAAGCACACAACCCATCAAGCTGCTCAAAATAAGTTGCCCCATTTGCTTTACTGTTGCTGATGCACGACAAGATGGGCGGTCGAGGGTGCCTTTTTGTTTTCGGAACAGCTCTAACAAGGTTAGTGTACAGTTGCTTTGTAATAGTGTGGTTGTATCCTGGCACGATTAAACCAGTCCACTAGCTGTCATATATACCCTCACTCACTCAGCTCTATATCGACGGCAGCGATCGAGCAAATGACTGTAAATTAATGCTTCATTACCATAAATCGTTCATAAAGTTAACAGCTATCCTCTAATGGCTGGCGATATTCTATTTCCCTGTGCGCTGATGAGCACATGATGTTTGATTTACGCTCCTACTGCACTGCCACTTACCGTCACGAGTTCAGTATCAGTTTCTGACAAACGCAAAACCAGTTGTGTCGATGCAAAAGCATCCGAATGGGGTAAGATGCATACACGCACACACACATTCGTGCACTACAAGTTTAACCACAAACCCAAGAAATATAATCATCGATCCATCGGACGGATCCCGTGCATCGTACCGGCACGATGGGATTGATAGAAATCAGACCATAATTCAATATTGCCGATTGAAATCTATAACCCACAACATCGTCGATATAGTGGCCCCCGATAGACTCACCGGCCCGGTCGCACAGGCATAGGTATCCAATTACACAAATTATTATTCTCAACGAGCGTCAGACATGCACTGGAATGGTGCTCGCCACACATTTTTGGGTAATATTTGGCCGCTTGCCGTTGTTTTGCAAATGTCCCATGGAGTTTGCTGACTAATTAAATTGATTTCACTCGGGGATGTCGTGTCGCTCGACATGGTGTCTTTATCTTGCTGTTGTGCGTCTGAGGAAATAATGGGTAAATCAGCATAACGGATGACGTTTTACAATCGAAATCATCGGGAGGGTTCGGGTTATCGGGAACAGCACGACCGAGCTTCTTTCGATGTCTAATCTATAAATTGTGTTGCCTAACTATGTTGCCAAGGTGCAGGGAAGGCATCCATAAACTTGCGAACGAATGATACTGGTAACGTTATCCTTCATCATGACCACAGCGCTTGGTTCGACTCAGCTTCTTCATCATTAGTACTACTACACTTGTTTGATTTTGGTTGCAAACATACAACAAGCAGTAAAATGTACATAAATGATGCCCAGTTTGATAACGGGTTGGCAAATAAAATACAATTTCATACAATTTCAGTTACATCTGTTCGGAGGGAAAAGTTATTTATTAAATATCGGCAAATAATACTTAAAATGATGGTATCAATAAAACTTCAATAAAATCCAGTGCTTAGGAAGCAAATAAATACTCTACAACATTTGATAAGCACCAAATTGAAAATGAAAACCTTAATGCATATGAACACCATCTTCACAAACAAAACAAACTTGGCATTGTTTTACATTGTGCATTTGCCACGTTAATCCTTCGGCAAAAAAAAATACGCAAACAGATGATCTACTTTAGCACCTTCCGCGTCCCGTTTTCAACCACTTTCCATCGAATTTGCGCAACATGAAGTTTAGCTTTCCGCTAAATGGGCACTTAATAAATTGCTCGATGAGAAATGATTTACGATCCGGCATTTCCTTAATTTGCTTATCCATTAAAATCAGCTTTCTCATATTCACCACCCCGAAAACTCTGCCCGCTGCTGGTGCCGTTTCCGGCCGGTGTGCTGCCGCCGTGTGTCCTGTGCCGTGTTGTGACATCGAAAAACGTTATAAGCCACTACACGACAGGCACGGGATAAAACCAGCGTGAGGAACACCATGCCGTGCAAGCGACGGTCTCCCTAGCCCCACGCCACCAGCAGGAAAGCGGTGCATGGCGATGGAGGGATGGAACCGGAACATCGCACAGTTTGTCGGTATTAGTCGGCGATGCTGTTGGTGCCTAGGCCCAGACGGTTCGGTCGGTTGGTCGGTTGGTCGGTTGGTCGGTCGGTCGGTCGGTCGGTCGGTTTGTGTCGGTGGAAATTTATAGTAATCTCTGCATCATAAACGCTTTCAGCTGTGTCGGGTAAATGGAAATGATGATATTCATAAAGTTTATTATTTACAGTCAATAATCCTGAATCATGATGCCTTCATCAGCAGCCGCAACCGTGAGCATGGCAACGGTGCGCAGCACAACCAGCAGCAGCGACCGCCAATTCGCTATGTTGAACGCACGCTTACATGCACATGAAATCCTGCTCGGAAACGCACGGCCCATAAGCACGCATCCGATAAAACGATGCTTGACGTTGTTGCAGGGCGGTGATGGAGGACGACGTTAAAAAAGTTAATCAATTTATGATCCACTTCGTTAGCTTTGCTAAAATATCAGGCAGCTCGCGCCGAATGTCTCACCTTTAAGTTTGGAATTAACTTCTTTTTTTGTGGTTTTGTCAAACCTTATGCTGTCGTTACAAGCCAAACTAACTTTGGTGAGTTTATCCAGATTTATGTGGCGATGCCACTTGAGCATTGATTCAACATTTGGAAGTGAGCTCGAAGTGACAAGGCAAGCAACCGTGGCCGATCGAATTTACGCTAACGATGAGTTTGTAGATTGTTGTTTAAATCAGTCTGTTCCATATACTATTGTATGAATGTTACACAAAGATTTAAGCACGAATATGCTGAACAAGCTTTTAAAAACCCTCTTAAACATGCTTTAGCATTAAATATTACAGCAACTTTATTCTCTGTAGTTCTTCGTCAATGGTTTTAATATATTGAGTATTTCATAAATTTTTTATTTAATCTTCATAAAAGTATCACTCATTGAAGAACAATAAATACTAAGGAGGTTAACAATAACAGCACCTTACAAAACGAACTAAAATAAGAAGGACGCATTCAAAGACGCTCGCGAAACGCGGACTGGGACATACCAAATCCGAACATGAAGTAGTTTATATTGAAGACTTTACACATAACATTGACGTATTTTGTCGTCTAGGAGTTGAAACCCTCGTGAAATGATCCGCATTACACGTTACAGTATAGCGTTAGTATAGTCAGATCCCACCAATGTTATGTGTAAAGTCTTCATCATAAACTACTCCATTTAAGCTAATCCATAATTTTGTGGAAATCGATATAAAACAACAAAATCAAATAAATTTCTGACCAATAAAAAATTGACTTCAAAAACTCAGTTGAAAACAATTGATACCTTAAACACTTTAACACTATTCCCACATTTTACTTCCATGTTTTGACTGTTGATTTGTAGCTACCGATACGAACAACCATAATCACCCTACAGTTTACTGTGCTACTGTTGTTGTTCAAACTAATGTGTGTGTATGATTTAAGTCCCTTTTTCTACGTCTTTCAAAACACTTTTCCCATTCTATGATCTATGCTGCAGGACAGGCACAACTAATACCAGGATGATAAATGAGACTAGCGTCCAAATGTGGAAAGGAAGTGACGGAACATGAAATTTCTCAGCAGGTGACCTTAAGCCAATAATTCACTAGAATGCCAACAACATTTGACAGTTGAACATCGAAGCGCCTACCCTCGAAGCGGGTCTCGCGTTACGCAGTTGGACAATGATGTGCAACCAGCAACGAGCTAACCGAAAACGAAGCAAATAACCATAAACATCCATGAAATTGGAAAAAAGAGCCCTGGAAAACCGATTCCAAGGTTGGCGAGCGCACAGCGATCTTCACCGACCGTGGCCCGAGATTGGCCAGTGTGTGAAGGCAATCTGTTTATGATGTGTTTTCACCTCGGCCACAGTCTGCTGCGCCTCGTCGTGTAATGCTGTCTGATTTTTCCCGGTCCCGGTAATTGTCACGCGTACCGCCCGCTGTGCCAGTGCCCGAAAACGACAGCGACGACAGAGTCGATTCCGTTTTCGACCGAATCCGTTTCTACAACCGTTGACGCCCCTCGTACGCCAACCCCTGTAGGCTAGAATGGCGAAAGGAAAAGGCCAGAAGATGACACATTTTATGGATATCATCATATTAAACCTATGTAATTGGTGTCACCAGTTAAAGATATACGTATTTATAGCCATGAAACCATGGGTTCATCGTTCCGTGTGGTGGTGTGTTTGTCAGGACAGACTATTTCCGTCTGTTCGTCGTTGGACGTCCGATCCGTACCCGTTTCATTCACACAGTTTGCGGGGACTAAGGGACTGGCGACGCGACACGAAAGAGGGGATTGCTCACGAAGCTGGCCTCACTCACCGTCCGGAAAACTTTTCCACCGAGACATCGTAAAGAAAGATATAGCATTACAAAACAGTTCGCTTCGGCGTTCGGCACACGGTTCTTCACGATCCTGAGGTGTCGATCTCGATCTACCACCGATCGGCCGCCTTTTCCAGGCCGCTGGCGGAGTTTCAAAACGAACAGATGAAAAATTACACCGCAGGAGGCAGCAAAACAAATGTTTTATTTCATCCATTTATTATTTTTATTTATTAACGAACCGCCTGCAATAAATATCACCAGCCGGAGGAGAAGATGGAGAAGAAAGCAAAAAAAAAAGGTACAAATGGGTGAGAAATGATAAAAAGGAAAAGCCGAGCGAAGGAGCGAGACGGCAACGTGTTGAACTAGCGGAGTGCAAACGGACAAGACAAGACCAGAACGAACCAAGATGGAACACAAGATGCGACTTCGTGTCCTATTGAGAGAAGCGCTTCAGCATCCGCAACCGTACGACGGGCTCGCAACGGGACCCTTTTTTACCTTCCCCTTTCCTGACCTCCCCGGCCTCAGCACAATCCGCTTACAGCCCCGATTCCCCGGCTCACGCGTCGGAACGCGCTGAAATTGCCGCGACGGGAAAGTTATTGACACTAATTACCGGTCCAATTATGGTTTGATTTCAATTTCGGAACCAACCACTCAGACCTTTAAGTGGTATATTATTCATTTCATCGTCGAGATTTGTTAAGAAGTATGATGACTGTTTTCGCCCATTTCTCATACCTCCTCGGTGCGACCTTTTGCTTCTTGCTGTGTGTTGCGCAGCTTCGTTCGAGATTTTATGTTTGTCTTCGGCAGGAAAATAAATGTGCACAAACGTGAGAAGAAAGTGCAATGAATATTTATCAAATCTCTTGTTCTCTCTTTTGAGCTTTGGCAAAGCATGTCTCGTACACGTTGCACCATTCGCGATAGCGTGTGTGTTAGTGTGTGCTTTATGATTTTGGTTAATGACACTCCGTATAGTAATTTATTATAAAGTATTAAGAGAGAATGCTTAATGAGCAAATAAGAGCGAAAATGTGATATTTAGCTAATGCTTACTATTACAAAGCTAAGACAACTTATTGTAACAATGTTTGTGAAGGTATTTTAATCCACCCAGCACAATGCTTATGCTTTATATCTATCATAAACAAAACCGTTCATTCCATCGATCACACCGCACTAAAGCCCTCGAACGCGAACGCGAGCTGAATCTTGCGTCTAAATCCTATCAAATGACACGATAAAAGTGTTAAAAAGCCGCCAACAAAAGTAGAAAGAAAGCGTGAAAGCATTCCTATAAATTTTCCTTAATGATGGTGCAGAAAAATGGGGAGAAGAAAAAATAGAATGAAGGAACAACGACTACAAAAAAAAACGCTGTACCAAACTGCCTTACTGCTCGCCGGCAGAACTGAAAGCGTAGTCGGTTATCGGCGCATGAATTATGGGAAGACGAAACGCGATCACATAATATTATGACTCCGCGCCGGTAGTGGCCACTGCACACGTACACCAAGCCATTTTGGTCCCGCTCATGGTGGACTCACGGGTGGAATAGTAGTAGTAGTAGTAGTAGCTGGATTTGTGGAGGGTAGCAACAAAAAAAAAGATAGAAACGACCATTATTTATAGACATTACCACCGCTCGTCGCGTACACTGGCCCGATACCCGGGAAATGCGGTGTGTGTCGAGTTTTAATATCTATTGGGTGAGAAGTTTGATTTAGTGTGACCATAAATTTGTCCCGTCCCGGTTAGTTGCACGCTCTCGCCCTCCTCGACGTCATTCCAGCGATTCCGCCAGCCTTACCGTTGTGCCGTGCCGGTTCCGTGAGTAATGGACGTTTTTCGTAAACGTACAACAAATAATATATACATACATCTTTTTATTGCATTTCTAAACCGATTGCACTAACGCATGCTTCAGATTTTGGATGAAGCGAGCACACAATTAAAATGTCATGGAAACAAATAATATTTTTTTAAGTTAAAGCGTGTGACGACATTATTCATTCGAATGTAAATGTGCAATAATTTACGGCTTTTCCGTGCTGTTTCGCAGAGCACTGTGCCACAGTGCACATTTTACTGCTGTGCAATATCAATTCGAACAGTGGGTTTGTCTTTGTCGTTGTGTGTGTTTTTTTTTTGTTTTGGTCGACGTTCGTATTAGTTCCGTTTCGAAGGATTTTTGTTCGGCCGCTTTACCAAACAACGTCTCCCATATCGAGGCGCTGCAGTGTGGAACAACAATTATTTGTGTGGTTTGTTCCGCCGTCTTTTTCTGAACGTGTACACATTATTGTTTCCTTCAACAGTTCACGATTATGCCACCGATCGCATCTAACAATCAGGCTCCTCTAGCCATATCATTATCGTTTTCTGTTTATCATTTCCTTATGGTTTTCTCCCGCCCGCCGCCTTTTCATGCCGTCCGTGCCGGGAAACCAAACACCACGAGGCACAGCATATCCTCCTCATGCTGCTGCGGTCGCATTGAAGCGAGAATGCAATGAAAAGAACACCAGAAACAAAACGATTCGCTTTCCCGTTTCCCTTAACCCAGAGAACCCAGAGACACACCATGGGCAGTCAATAAATTTTGTTTAATGTGTTTCGTTTCGTTCTGTCGTAGCGTTTCTTTACCGTGTGTTTTTTTTTTCGTCCGTTTATTCGTCCATTCAGCCCGATCTTCATTGCCATCGAGAAAATAGAACCATCAATATAATTTATTGCCCCCTTACACTATTATATGTTCTACCGCCGACTAACATGGCGTAACATTTCTAAAGCACAGCATGGTCCACAGGAAAGGGCCAGCCCAGGAGGACGCACCAGGATAGGGACAGCAACCAGAGAGAGGCCTGCTGCACCCTTTTGAATTGATTCCTTGCACGTCCTTCGAAATATGAGTCCTTGCAATCTGACCCGGTCCCAGCACCGGGTACTTTATGTGCCTTCCGTTCTTCACTCGGCACTCGGTAAAGATCGACTTCCTGCCGATGTATTCTTGCCCTTAATCATTGTTTTCTCTCCCGCAGCACGTTTCCCGTCCCCATGCCCCGAACTTCCTTTGCCATTTTTATCCTTCGTTTTAGCGCTGTGTTATTCTCGCTGGGAAAGCCGAAGGTAAAACATTGTTTCCTTTTCATCTCACAGTGCAAAC
>KZ064282.1:0-13954 GCA_002091835.1 Anopheles maculatus | reverse complement strand
GGCCACTCTCGTGATCCCCCATCCCCCCCATCACCCCCATCTCACGTGCCAACGGCCGAATTCCGATCCCCGGATTTTCCATTACGCGCGCCTGGAGGTCAGCCAGGAAAGCGTCGGTCCGCACGCAATCCCGCCGCTGAGAATGTGGTTTTTGTGCTGCCACCGCTTCGTCGTCGTCGCTGTTTTCTCCCAGCTCACTCCGGATCGCCTTCGCCGTATTCAGCGAACACTGCACGCACTGCATGATGTCGCGGTTGTTGCGTCCGGCGCGGATCATCATGATGCATGTGATCCGCTTTACAATGTACTCTTTTTTGGCATTTTTTTATCACGGGATGTATTTGCTGCTTGTTTTGTACACTTTTAGCTGTCGAATGACGTATTGCTTGTTTTCCTATGCCAATTCAATCACGAGTTATAAACAAAAATGTAACTGTCAAATTTATCTCGAACACCCTGTAGTTCTTACGCCTGCCAAATGGTTATACCGATCATAACCATAGGAAACCTCTTCGCTCAACACACCTGTCGTGACGGACGAAGCAGAGATAATAAGGAACATTTATGGGCCCACTCCACACCTGAAATCCTTTTAGGCTGTCCACATGGACAGAAAAGGCGTGGTAGGCCTAAACTGAGATGTAATAATGACGTTGATCCATCACAAACTTTGAATAATTGTTCTGTTCAATGGTTCCAAATATTAAAATTCCAAGGAACTCCACGTATGATTTTTTTGCCTATCCGATTCATAACTCAGCCTTGAGACTTAGAATATTACAATTTCATTTCCATTGTTTTGCATTGCATTTCATTTCCAAATTGCAAAACATTTCTACTTTCCTAGAAGCAAAAGAAATACTCGTCCATGCAGCTGATAAAATAAACAATGCCTCAGCACAGGAACAGCAAACATTTGAAAATCTGCCTGCGCGTACCCTTGGGAGGATTGACCCGTTGCACTGAGCAACTCTTTTTCATTTATCCAGCTGCATATACCGGTAGAAGCATTTTCACTTCTTTAGCACATTTAGTACATCACGCTTTAGTACGTGTGCTGCATATGTACTCCATTGCTTTCATGAGTGAAACTGTTATATTTGTATTTCGTATTCGTATTTCGAGGTATACTGACATATTGGAAGTTACCAAAATCTAGTCTTTCACATAACCGGATCGGATAGCATAAACAACTGGATTTGTTAAATAAAGAGCTCTCTTTGCTCTCGTGTTCATGTAATACTAATGAAAAATAGTTGCACACAATGCCTAGTACTTGATATACACGAAGAGACGAATCACGTCTAGTGACCTAAAGTTGTGATTGGTATAAAATTCACCTGATGATAATAATTCGTGGCGATTTTCATCCCTAGCACAAGGTAGCGCTGAAGAGCATGTAGTAAATGATGATTATTATGCAGAGAAAGAAAGTAATAGTATCACTGCGCAACCAGTCGCGAACCCAAAACGGCCCAAGAAAAGATCAGCAAGGTGAAGGGAATATTTTTAAACAATGCTTAATGTTGAATCTGGAACGGTCCATACACAGTCAACAGCTTTCGGCAATATTTCTCAATAGAGGCCGCTGCTGTTATGGCAAAACCAACAAAGTTAAACCTTACGCAGGGAGACGATACAGACGGGATTCGGTTTCCGCTTCTACCGTGTGAAGATCATCTCCGCTACCGCATCGGCTACCGAACTGCATCTTTAATTGAAAATATATTGCATAAAAATAATCTGGTATAATTTGTCAAAAATGTTGTGACATAAGACAACAATTTAATTGAATGCATTATCCGAAAAATATAGAATATAAGGATCATGATTTTCAAAAATTTACGGGCCGATTGAAAACATCTACAATTAAAAAATTTCGTAATAATCGAAGGTCTCGTTATAGTTTGACATATCTGACATACAAAGCCAACACGCTAATTTACATCGGCCCATTTATGGTAACGCAATCTCTGCAATATCTGTAAAATTACTTATTGCATACTGAAAGGCGCCAGAAACTAATAAAACAATTGAAGGGGTTTTCACGTCAATTCTCGAACGTTACGCTGTAGAAGAAAAAGGAGACGGGAAATATTTTATGACAAAATTAATCATCGGGGAAATTTTTTTTGTTTTAGAAATAGTAGCTTACCATGTATTTTATTCATTTTATTCAAAATATCCGCCCTCGGCTTCTATTACGGCCTCCACCCGTCTCCGGAACCGAAAACAAGCCCTGGCGACAGTTTCGCGAGGTAGGGCCGCGAAAACGGACCTGATTTTCGACATCAGCTCCGCCTTGGTGTTGCTGGAGGTTCTGTTGGTGTCCCGTTCCACCGCGCCCCACACGAAATAATCCATTGGATTAAGATCTGGGGAGCTGGGAGGCCACACATTCGGCGCGGTGAAGTCGTTGAAATTGGCCGCCAACCACTTTATCGTTTTGGAGGCTGTATGGCACGGAGCGGAATCCTGCTGGAACACGTACGGTCTGCCGTTGGCCACTCTCGTGATCCCCCATCCCCCCCATCACCCCCATCTCACGTGCCAACGGCCGAATTCCGATCCCCGGATTTTCCATTACGCGCGCCTGGAGGTCAGCCAGGAAAGCGTCGGTCCGCACGCAATCCCGCCGCTGAGAATGTGGTTTTTGTGCTGCCACCGCTTCGTCGTCGTCGCTGTTTTCTCCCAGCTCACTCCGGATCGCCTTCGCCGTATTCAGCGAACACTGCACGCACTGCATGATGTCGCGGTTGTTGCGTCCGGCGCGGATCATCATGATGCATGTGATCCGCTTTACAATGTACTCTTTTTTGGCATTTTTTTATCACGGGATGTATTTGCTGCTTGTTTTGTACACTTTTAGCTGTCGAATGACGTATTGCTTGTTTTCCTATGCCAATTCAATCACGAGTTATAAACAAAAATGTAACTGTCAAATTTATCTCGAACACCCTGTAGTTCTTACGCCTGCCAAATGGTTATACCGATCATAACCATAGGAAACCTCTTCGCTCAACACACCTGTCGTGACGGACGAAGCAGAGATAATAAGGAACATTTATAGGCCCACTCCACACGTGCAGTCCTTTTAGGCTGTCCACATGGACAGAAAAGGCGTGGTAGGCCTAAACTGAGATGTAATAATGACGTTGATCCATCACAAACTTTGAATAATTGTTCTGTTCAATGGTTCCAAATATTAAAATTCCAAGGAACTCCACGTATGATTTTTTTGCCTATCCGATTCATAACTCAGCCTTGAGACTTGGAATATTGCAATTTCATTTCCATTGTTTTGCATTGCATTTCATTTCCAAATTGCAAAACATTTCTACTTTCCTAGAAGCAAAAGAAATACTCGTCCATGCAGCTGATAAAATAAACAATGCCTCAGCACAGGAACAGCAAACATTTGAAAATCTGCCTGCGCGTACCCTTGGGAGGATTGACCCGTTGCACTGAGCAACTCTTTTTCATTTATCCAGCTGCATATACCGGTAGAAGCATTTTCACTTCTTTAGCACATTTAGTACATCACGCTTTAGTACGTGTGCTGCATATGTACTCCATTGCTTTCATGAGTGAAACTGTTATATTTGTATTTCGTATTCGTATTTCGAGGTATACTGACATATTGGAAGTTACCAAAATCTAGTCTTTCACATAACCGGATCGGATAGCATAAACAACTGGATTTGTTAAATAAAGAGCTCTCTTTGCTCTCGTGTTCATGTAATACTAATGAAAAATAGTTGCACACAATGCCTAGTACTTGATATACACGAAGAGACGAATCACGTCTAGTGACCTAAAGTTGTGATTGGTATAAAATTCACCTGATGATAATAATTCGTGGCGATTTTCATCCCTAGCACAAGGTAGCGCTGAAGAGCATGTAGTAAATGATGATTATTATGCAGAGAAAGAAAGTAATAGTATCACTGCGCAACCAGTCGCGAACCCAAAACGGCCCAAGAAAAGATCAGCAAGGTGAAGGGAATATTTTTAAACAATGCTTAATGTTGAATCTGGAACGGTCCATACACAGGCAACAGCTTTCGGCAATATTTCTCAATAGAGGCCGCTGCTGTTATGGCAAAACCAACAAAGTTAAACCTTACGCAGGGAGACGATACAGACGGGATTCGGTTTCCGCTTCTACCGTGTGAAGATCATCTCCGCTACCGCATCGGCTACCGAACTGCATCTTTAATTGAAAATATATTGCATAAAAATAATCTGGTATAATTTGTCAAAAATGTTGTGACATAAGACAACAATTTAATTGAATGCATTATCCGAAAAATATAGAATATAAGGATCATGATTTTCAAAAATTTACGGACCGATTGAAAACATTTACAATTAAAAAATTTGGTAATAATCGAAGGTCTCGTTATAGTTTGACATATCTGACATACAAAGCCAACACGCTAATTTACATCGGCCCATTTATGGTAACGCAATCTCTGCAATATCTGTAAAATTACTTATTGCATACTGAAAGGCGCCAGAAACTAATAAAACAATTGAAGGGGTTTTCACGTCAATTCTCGAACGTTACGCTGTAGAAGAAAAAGGAGACGGGAAATATGATACAAACCACCACGACGACGAAAAAGGGAGGTACAATACAAAAGTAGTGATGGGCTGTCAACAGGTCACGAAAGTAGCAACAACAGTAGATTATCGGGGACTTTGACAAAACGGAAGCAGAAATGAAATTAATGTTCATACTAAAGTCGATGTCTTGGGACGAACCTTAACACTTTGGTAAGGAATGGTCACACGCGTTCGCCGGAGTAATATTTGATAATTCTCGCACTACTGAACTCGATTAACTTGATCGACTGTTTATGTGATTCAACTTTCATTAAACTTTATTTTATTTTATTGATTAGATAACTAAATGAGTCGAAATGAGTGCCCAAACTTTTAAACGTTGGGCTTCTATCGTTTCTTGAATAAACCGACAGAAAACATGGCGTTTTTGCAAGTGGCTCAAGGTCTTTAAGAAACCAGGGTTTCTTCAAGTTTTTTTATTCGATACAAAGATGAAAGTTTGTACTTAACCCTGCTCCATCCTCTATGCGCTTACCCGTGAGAATTTTTGTTCATAGTGATTATAGCCACGAGAAATTCAGGACCTCCTAACTGCAGGTGATTGGCGTGCTCAGTTTAAGTTTGTTTTGTACTCAGTTTTACACAGTACGATCCGTATCGACAGCTGCTCGAATATTTTTGTTTACGATAAAATCACTAAGCCACCGCGACTCGAAACACAACTGTACCGACTAATGGGTTCCCAACCCAGTCTTTTGAAACCGCTGAACACCAATACGTTGTTGGTAGTTCACCACAACATCGAACGTGCACCACCGGCCCTATAACCAATCGATACCGTGCCGGTAGAGTTTATTTCATTTCATTTCATTTCATTTTCTTTATTCAATTTGTTCTGCCTAAAGGCTAAAACAAATACATATCTTAAATGCTACTTATAAATAACTTAACAATTACAGACTTATATAACTAATAAAAAGAAAAAACCGAAAATAAAAACAGACCGAAGCCAAGGAGAGGGGGAAACAGGAGGAAAAGTTGCAGGGTGACAGGATTTATTACAGGATGACAGAGGTATTGTTTAAACGAGAACGAAAGGATGCAAGGGATAGATTAAAATCAAACAGAGAAAAGAATCTATTAAAATTACGGATACAAACTAAAATCGGGTCGTTATGACTATAACGCGTGCGGCGTGTAGGCAGGAATAAAGGGTCACGGGAGCGGATATTTCGGGAAGGGAGGTAAAAACGGATAAGGGATAAGAGATCTGGGGCATCTGTTTCACCTAGAAGGAGTCCCGCAACAAATAGAACCTGAGCTTTAACACGTCTGCGTTCCAGAGAGTCCAAGCCCAAAAGTTGGCATCATATGTTGTATGGAGGCATCGGTACCTCGGAAAGGCCACTGAAACGGCGGAAAACAATTCTAGTGAAACACCGTTGAACCCTTTCAATCCGATCTGCCCAGGATGAACAGAATGGACTCCAAAGGGCACAAGAGTGTTCCAGCGTAGAACGCACAAAACAGCAGTAAAGGACTTTTACACACAAAGGATCTGTAAACTCGGCCGTGATCTTACGTATAAGACCCAAAGTTTTCATCCCTTTCGCACATATCTCATATACGTGGGAATTGAAGGAAAGCTTTGAGTCAACATAAACACCAAGATCGCGGACAATGAACACACGGAGAAGGGAAAACGTATTGACGGAATATGCAAAGGTCACAGGAGTACGGGAACGGGAGATGGACATATCAGAACACTTTTCAGGGCAGAGCAAAAGGAAATTAGATGAACACCAAACTGAAAATACATTAAGGAGATTTTGGAGAGCAGAACAGTCGGAGTAGGAAAAAACAGGAGAAAAGATTTTAAGATCATCAGCATAAAGCAGATGACAAGAAGAAGGAAGGACAAAACTAACATCATTTATGAACAGGAGAGGAGAGGGACAGATTAAATGTGCAACTAAGGAGAGGGGCCAAAGCCTCACTGCACTTAATCAACACAGAGGCAGGAATACCGTCAGGACCGGGAGTGAAGGAGAGTTTGAGGGTTGCCAGCGCACGAGCAACCATATCAACAGATACACTTAAGAAAATGGGACTTAGATGGTTCTCTGGAATATGTGACAAAGCGGGTTCAAGAGCGGCAAGATCGTTCACCGGGTTAGCAAAAACGCCAGAAAAATGGGAAGCGAAAAGAGCACAGATGGAGGAGGGAGAGTTAGCGGAAGTAGAACCGAAGGACATATGCGCAGGTAAGGAGTGATTGTTTCTCCGTTCGTTAACAAACTTCCAGAAGGACTGAGGATGCGAGTGGAACTGAAGTTGAAGCCTATTTATATAGCGACGATAACAACTACGATTATAGATGCGATACGCAAAAGCGGCATATTTAAAAAGCCTTTTTCTGTAATCAGAGCGATTTCTATGATAAGCTCTGCGATAACGGTTCTTGTCTGATTTTAACCTTTGAAGGGAGCGGTTAGACCAAGGAGGGGACGGGTGTGGTTTGAAAGTAGGAGTACAACACAAAAGGGCAGAGGTTAAGGAGGTGTTAAAAAAGGAAACGGATGCATCGACCGATATACAAGAAAACAAAAAAGACCAGTCGGTGCACTGTAGGATCTCACCGAGTCTTCAGTAGTCGGTTTTTCTAAAATTAAGGTTTGGCGCGGAGGTAGAAGAACGGCCAGGATGCGTAGAAATGGAACTCGAAACGGGTTCAGCTAGCACAAAATCAAGCGGTGGGTGATGCTCGTCGACCAGAAGTAAGGCGAGTATTGCTGGAGCAATCGTAATAGAGCTACAGCGTTAGTGAACACGAGGTCCAGTTGGCGAACTCTCGAGTTCACGACATCACTCATTTGACGAAGCTCATGAAACCGAACAACATCGAGGAACGAGGAAGAGAGATCACTCGACGGAATAAGATGAGCGCTGGTATCTCTCGACCAGGTGATGAGCGGTTGATTAACGTCGCCCAGGAGCAGGAGCAGGTCGTTGCGACCCATACGATCAACGATATCGCACAGGCTATCCGAAAGGGAGACCAACGTCGCCAGGTCGGCACTGAGGTACGGGGGGATGTATATCAAACTGATAAACACCCGTACATTAGCTATCTTCAAGCAGACCCAAACGAGTTCCAGAGTGGGATGGTGATTTGTGAGTTCCCATTATAGTAGATTCGATGAGCAGGCGATGAGTACCCCTCCGCCTCTGGAACGAGAGTTATTTTGAACATTGCGGTCGCAGCGATACACGTTGTATTCATCACAGTCGAAAAGGAGGTTTGATGGAAGAGATGCATCCAGCCAAGTTTCAGTGAGAACCACTATATCAGGATTGAGTTCCGATACACTCAAACGCAGCTCGTGGCACTTAGTTCTCAGGCCACGGACATTCTGATAGTAACCGGTCAGAGCAGGAGAGTGCGAAATGGGATCCGGATCAGTAGCAGCAGGAGCAAACGGTGCAGAAGCATGGATTGACTGATGCTATTCATCCATAGTACCAGACTCTTCTGGATGCTTACCCCGAATAGGCCTCTGTCTCTTTTTCGGCGCTGGCAAACTTTCCGGGGGTGAGCGGCTTAGAGTAGGTGATGGAGCTTGATCATCGGTAATCTCAGCAGCAGACAGTATCGATGTTAAAGTGACAATTGAGTGAGGCAGGACAGGTGGCTCCTCTGAAACGGCTGATGAATAATTCATCGCCTCAACTGGCAACGCAGGAGCAGGTTTTGGCTCACGGGCAGTAACTCAGGTAAGTCAAATACAGGACGAGTATCGGTGAACTCTTTGAACGTGAGCCCAGGGGGCCAAGTATCGGCACGCAAAGCCTTATCACGAAGCGATAAAGGCACACCGATCTTGAAAGAGACGAAGGACAGCGTAGAAATATCAACATCACGTTTGGTGAGTCTGCGTACGATCACGGCGTCGGGACCAAGGGCAAGCCGGCCCTGGACCATAATCGCAATCTGTTCGGTGGTCACTCTCGGAGAAAAACGAGTAAAACACAGCCAGGCACGTGGTTCGGCTGGAAGGACAAAGTCCAAGGTGTCTGTGTTTGTTGCTACACAAGTTCCCATCAAGAGTGGCGCAAGTGTTGAAGCCGGAGTCGGTTTAAGTGCAGAAGTGTGAGTGCCGGTGCGCGTAGTGAAGACAGCATTGGATGCTGCCGGTAGTGGTGGTTGTAGTGTCGGTTGGTGAACAGGTGAATGCGTATCAACGGGGTCCATCGGCGGTTGTGAGAGTGCAGCCGAGTGAGTGTGGAGATTTGGTGGTGTGCTTCCATTAGCATGGCGCGGAAATCATCCCGGATCCCGGAATTCGCGGCTTCCACACGAGCAAGGACGCTATCCGAATGCTTCGCCAACAGAAGCTTTATTTCCGCAACCAAACCGTTTCTTCCATCTCTACGGAAGTCACGGCAATCACGGCACATCCACACGAGACCGGTGTCACTTTCCATCTCCTTGACACTGAGATCAGAAATGCCGGTGCACTTGACATGATGCACAGATTCACAGTAGCCGCTACAGTGAATAAAGTCCCCCATAATTGGGTCATTACAGGTGCAGCACAACATCGCCGATTCGGAAATAACACTGGCCAGTTATTTGAGTAAAGTAGAATGTAGTATTCCTCAGCTTGCTTTGTAAAACAGTTTTTGTTTAAAAAACGGCCGAAAAAAAAACACTGGTATGTGGAGCAGTTGGAAAAATGCGTGTGAAATGTACCAAGCGTTAGAAGAGGATGTTTACTCATCCGACTGGTAACCCAGTGAAATACAAACCTCAATTTACGCACCTTTCGACACGCCCAACACCGGCAGGACGAACGATAGCCATCCCCGTTAGTTTTCGCTGCATCAGACCTCAGCATGTTCGGCAGGCAACCCAGCCAGTACCGTGTGGAGATGATGATCAGTACCGCAAGGGCTAGAAATAAACAATACTTTCTATGCCATGGCAGTTGATTACTGTCACCTAGGAAGTTGTACTCCAGCACAGAACTGACGAGACATATTGTAATAATATTGGTTGAAACACACAAGGTGTATAAATGTATACACCTTGAAGCACATATGTCAAATGTTTATGTAAAAGGAAGCTAGCTAGGAAAGAAGACGTCACAATTCAGTTCCCCGGAAGCGCGGCAAGAGGCTGCATGAATAAAAAGAAGTGGGATCATAACTAAAACAAAAGATACTAAAGAAAAAGGGAACATTCGTCTAAGAAAAAGAATTTGTCGTGTGAGTTTTCAATATAAAAAGTATGGCTTCCGAACAAAGATTGCCACAGCCGCTGGATTGTGCCAACTTGGCAAAAGAATGGCCTCGCTGGAAGCAGGCATTTGCAATTTACTTGCGCGCGAGCGGCAAGATTGCTGAAAGTGAGGAAAATAAAATTGCCACATTCCTGTGGACAATAGGACCTCGAGGAGTGGAAATTTACAACACGCTATATCCTAGCGCAGCATCCGCGGAAAACCATTTCAGCGTGAGCGAGAAGAAAAAAGTAGAAGACAAGAACACAAAAGACGGCGCGAGTAAAACTGTTTCTGAGAAACAAGGGAATACGCTGATAAATGTCATAGCAGCATTTGACAACTACTGTTTGCCGAAAATGAATGCAACAACGGAGGCGTTCAAGTTCCATAAGATTGCACAGAAAGAGAAGCAAACATTCACTGAATTCGAGACGGAGCTTCGAACGCAGGCCCAGTATTGCGGATTTGAGTGTGTGAAGTGCAACACATCATATGCTGATCGTATGTTGCGTGATCGTATAATCATTGGCATCAACAACAAGGGACTCCAGCATAAATTGCTGGATCGACAGGACGCTTCGCTTGCGTCCGTTGTGGAGACATGCAAGCTCTTCGAAGTCACTGCAGACAATCAACAAGTATTGGAGGAGAAGCTGAGTGTAATGGAGCTTAAAAAGGAGGAGGAAAACACAGAAGAGGAGCGGCAGATAGCTGCAATTCATAAAAATGTGTGCTACAAATGTGGAGGAAACTACAACGAGAGGCACCGTGGAACATGTCCAGCAATCAACGTGACGTGCTTTAAATGTGGTTGTGTCGGCCATTTCAGCAAGTGCTGCCGTCGCAGAAATAACGACTACAAATCCAACGACCAACGGCAGCATACGAAGCAGAAAATAATGCAGAAACCAAAATCGGTATCAATCGTTAACTGGAGTGACGCAGGTAAGAAATTTAGTATAGATCAGGTTGACAATACGTGTGCAAATATTCATGATAAAAATTTTGTTTGGCTCAGAGTAAACGCTACGATGGAAGGAAATGACAGTTCAAATGGTTGGCGGAAAATGTACAACGTAGGAAACACTAAAGTGTTGTTTAAATTAGACACAGGAGCTGAAGTGAATTGTATTCCGGTGAATATAGTAAAATCAATTGGAGCACCAATTAAAGAAATGAATAATATAAAAGTAATGGATTACAGCTCAAATAAAATAAAAATTCACGGAACAGTTAATTTGAATTGCATGGATCAGGTTGAACAAAAAGTTTATAATGCGGATTTTATAGTTGTTGATTCAACTTTCGAGCCATTACTAGGTTTGAAATCCTGCGTTGATTTTGGTCTGATAACCCGTCTAAACATAGTAAAAGCATCAAACGAAATCCCCAGTAGTAAGACAGAATTTATTAAAAAATATCGAAATACTTTTGAAGGATTAGGAAAATTTCCTGGAAAATGCTCCATTGTACTCAAAGAAAATTCAATACCAACTCTCCTCTATAGAAAACGTATTCCATTGGCTCTACATGATCGAATTAAAAAGGAACTTAAACGTATGGAAGTTGAGGGTATCATATCATATGTCGATTATCCAACGGATTGGGTTAGTAATATGCAAGTAGTTGAAAAACCAAATGGTACATTACGTATTTGTTTAGATCCAAAAGCTTTGAATCAATGCATCAAGCGTGAGCATTATCTTATACCTACACAACAAGACTTATATAGTCGCTTATCTGGAAAGCGTGTTTTTACAGTTTTGGATTTGAGTAGTGGGTTTTGGCAGATGGAATTGGATCAAGAAAGCTCTGATTTAACAACCTTTATGACTCCATTTGGACGTTTTCGTTGGAACCGTGTCCCTTTTGGTCTAAACAATGCACCGGAGATGTTTCAACGGAAGATGGTGCAAATGTTTGGTGATATTATGGGTGTGGAAATATATTTTGATGATATAGCCATTGCGGGAGTAAATGAAGTTGAACATGATAATATATTGGCACAGGTCATGAAAAGAGCTAAAGAAAATAATGTAAAATTCAATATGGACAAGTTACAATTTCGTACAAATCGTGTTAAATTTATGGGACATATTATTAGCGATGGAGAAGTGCATCCTTTAGAAAAAGATGTACGTGCCATAACCGAAATGAAAAAACCTGAAAATGTGCATGATGTTTCTCGGTTTCTTGGATTATGCAAATACCTTGCGAAATTCATTCCTAACTTATCCAAACGTACAGCAAACTTGCGAGAATTGACACATAACAATGTACCGTGGGAGTGGAAAGAGAAACACGAGTTTGAAATAAAAACACTATTGGAAACGATTTCCAATGTACCGGGGTTAGCCATTTTTGACCCAAGTAAACCTCTAACAATTCAGACAGATAGCTCCAAAGATGGATTGGGCTGTGTGTTATTTCAAGAACATGGTCCTCTAGCTTATGCATCGAGAACTTTGACCAAGAGTGAGCAACGATGGGCTCAAATCGAAAAAGAATTGCTAGCAATAGTGTTTGCGTGTAAAAAATTTCATTATTTTGTGTATGGTCGAGAGTTTATAGTTCAATCCGACCATAAACCTTTAGAAACACTGATAAAAAGAAATATTGACGATGTAACACCTAGATTGCAACGTATGTTTTTAATACTTCTGAAATATCCCGGGCTTTCCATACAATATACTCCAGGAAAATGTATGTTGGTGGCTGACTGCCTTTCAAGAGCTCCTTTACCTGAAACAGGTGAACCACAAGAAGATCTAGAACATGTGGTTCATACACTTGTCAAAAAAGCATGCATGTCCAAAGATAATTTTGAGTCCTATGTCAATACACTTAAGAACGACGAGAATTACATGCGGATAGTAAAATATGTTGAGAACAAATGGCCATCATATCATCAGCTTGACAATTTAAGCCAATCATTCTACAAATATCGTGATCAACTTCATTTTGAGAATGACCTTTTATTCAAAGACCATCGCTTAGTAATACCCACGAAACTTCAGCCAACTATTTGTAAATGGTTGCATGCACCCCATTTAGGAATTGAAAAAACATTATCTCGGGCAAGAACACAATTTTTCTGGCCGGGTATGACCAATGACTTGAAATATATTACTAGTAATTGTACAATATGTGTTTTATACCAATCACAACTTTAGGTCACTAGACGTGATTCGTCTCTTCGTGTATATCAAGTACTAGGCATTGTGTGCAACTATTTTTCATTAGTATTACATGAACACGAGAGCAAAGAGAGCTCTTTATTTAACAAATCCAGTTGTTTATGCTATCCGATCCGGTTATGTGAAAGACTAGATTTTGGTAACTTCCAATATGTCAGTATACCTCGAAATACGAATACGAAATACAAATATAACAGTTTCACTCATGAAAGCAATGGAGTACATATGCAGCACACGTACTAAAGCGTGATGTACTAAATGTGCTAAAGAAGTGAAAATGCAATAAGTCAGTATGCCTCGAAATACGAATACGAAATACAAATATAACAGTTTCACTCATGAAAACAATGGAGTACATATGCAGCACACGTACTAAAGCGTGATGTACTAAATGTGCTAAAGAAGTGAAAATGCTTCTACCGGTATATGCAGCTGGATAAATGAAAAAGAGTTGCTCAGTGCAACGGGTCAATCCTCCCAAGGGTACGCGCAGGCAGATTTTCAAATGTTTGCTGTTCCTGTGCTGAGGCATTGTTTATTTTATCAGCTGCATGGACGAGTATTTCTTTTGCTTCTAGGAAAGTAGAAATGTTTTGCAATTTGGAAATGAAATGCAATGCAAAACAATGGAAATGAAATTGTAATATTCTAAGTCTCAAGGCTGAGTTATGAATCGGATAGGCAAAAAAATCATACGTGGAGTTCCTTGGAATTTAAATATTTGGAACCATTGAACAGAACAATTATTCAAAGTTTGTGATGGATCAACGTCATTATTACATCTCAGTTTAGGCCTACCACGCCTTTTTTGTCTATGTGGACAGCCTAAAAGGATTTCACGTGTGGAGTGGGCCCATAAATGTTCCTTATTATCTCTGCTTCGTCCGTCACGACAGGTGTGTT
>KZ064281.1:9994-20093 GCA_002091835.1 Anopheles maculatus | reverse complement strand
TGCCGGGCCCAGAAAAAAAATTTTAAACTGTCCTATCAGTCGCAAAAAAGTACACTACACAGGCTAATAAGGAGACCACGAAACACACACACACACAAACGCCCTCACACACAAACACACGCCCACACACACACACACACACACACACACACACACACACACACACACACACACACACACACACACACACACACTACAAGACTACAAGCGTCACGTCTGGTGTGCCACAGGGATCAGTACTTGGTCCTACCTTGTGGAACGTCATGTACGACGGTGTTTTGACTCTTGCACTGCCTCCAGGAGCAGAAGTCATCGGATTTGCAGACGACATCGCACTGACGGTCACCGGCGATTCCATTGAGGAGGTGGAGATGCTAGCCACGGATGCCGTTAGCCGGATAGATGCGTGGATGAAGTCGGTGAAGCTGCAAATTGCACACGCGAAAACTGAGTTCATCGTTATCAGCAGCCATAAGGAAGTGCAGAAGGCGTCGATACTGGTTGGCTCGACCTCTATCGAGTCTGTCAGGCACCTGAGATACCTGGGTGTTACTATCGATGACCGACTGAGGTTTAAGGTGCACATCGAGGGAGCCTGCAAGAAGGCATTAAAGACCGCAAACACGCTGGCATCATTTATGCCAAACGTGGGTGGACCGAGCAGCAGCACAAGGCGCCTCCATGCCAACGTAGCCATCAGCGTGCTGAGGTATGGGGCACCCGCTTGGGCGCATGTCCTGTCGGAGAAGCAGAACCAAACCGCTGTAAGCAAAGTGCACAGACGGTTGGCCATGCGTGTCGCCAGTGCATACAGCACCATTTCGTATTCGTGTGTGTGATTGCGGGAATGATGCCTCTTTGCATCACCCTTAAGGAGGACTGGGCGAACTTCCGGAATGCACGTACGGGGGAACCTCATGACGGCAGTATAAGGAGAGCAACGCAAGCGGAATCCATGAGCGGGAATGATGCCTCTTTGCATCACCCTTGAGGAGGACTGGGCGAACTTCCGGAATGCACGTACGGGGGAACCTCATGACGGCAGTATAAGGAGAGCAACACAAGCGGAATCCATGAGGAAGTGGCAGAGTGCATGGAGTAGTTCGCTGAACGGGAGGTGGACGTACGCTCTCATTCCCGACTTAGCTGCCTGGATGGAGAGGAAGCACGGCGAAGTGGACTTCTTCGTCACTCAAGTCCTCTCCGGTCATGGCTGCTTCAGAAGCTATTTGCACCGGTTTAGACACGCTTCTTCACCACGGTGCAGGGCGTGTGTGAATGAAGACGAGACAGCAGAACATGTCTTGTTTTGCTGTCCAAGGTTCTTCGATGAGCGCCGCCAGCTACACTCCAAGTGTGGAAGGATCGTAGACAGGTCAAACCTGGTGCCACTAATGCTGCAGAGAGTCGAGGTTTGGGAGGCGGCGTCCACCGCGATGCGGCTGATCCTGACGAAGCTGCAACAACAGTGGAGACATGACCAGCTGCATGGTCAAGCGTGAGTGTTGTGAAAAGCGTGTTGGTGTTCTTGTGCCGGAGTGACGGTGTAAATTCGTCGGCGAGTGCGTGACCGCGAGTGAACACAGTGCGAGTGACATGTTGCTAGCGCGTACCAAAGACAGACTGAGTGCCACAGCACTGCCCCTCCCACGAAGTAATACCGCGAGGTGATCCCGTGGGAGGGTGCATAGGGTCCAAGGAGATTTTTTACTCGGTAAAAGCCGCATGTCGCCCCTAGTGGTGTCTTTTGAAGATTTAAACTCCTTGTAAAAAAAAAAACACACACACACACACACACACACACACACACACACACACACACACACACACACACACACACACACACACACACACACACACACACACACACACACACACACACACACACACACACACACACACACACACACACACACACACACACACACACACACACACACACACACACACACACACACACACACACACACACACACACACACACACACACACACACACACACACACACACACACACACACACACACACACACACACACACACACACACACACACACACACACACACACACACACACACACACACACACACACACACACACACACACACACACACACACACACACACACACACACACACACACACACACACACACACACACACACACACACACACACACACACACACACACACACACACACACACACACACACACACACACACACACACACACACACACACACACACACACACACACACACACACACACACACACACACACACACACACACACACACACACACACACACACACACACACACACAAAAAAAAAAAAAAAAAAAAACACACACACACACACACACACACACACACACACACACACACACACACACACACATACACACACACACACACCCACACAAACACACCCACACACACACTCTTCCACATACACACGCCCTCACACACACAAACCCACACACAACGCACAAAACACACGCTGTATTTTTAGGGTTTTTCCCACCACTGCACCCACCACACCACCGGGTACAATATCACCCGGTAAAAACCCCCGGGGAAAAACTCCGGGTACAACGGGTAACAAACTGCACAGAAAACACGGTGAAGCGATCCAGCAGCAAGGAGGCGAAAATCATACGGCAACAGGTCACAAACTAGGAGCACAAGCTAAGCACGTCCTTCCAGGTTGACTGTCACAGTAAGAATGATTTTAAACTTATTGTTACCGCACAGTTGGATAGTCAGGTCCAGATGAGACATGAACCCCCCCGGTCCTGCCGTGTGAAGACCGGCGCCACTGTCGCATCTACCACCCGCGACCGCCCAGTCCCGCGAAGTCTTAACTTAATATTTCTGGCTTGCTTCCCTTGTTTTCCATGCATCTGTAAAGTCAGTTCTGTGTAATGATGAACGCTCCCCGAATACTTCCTGTACGTGTTGTGTTAACAGCTGAACCCGATACGGTTTTGCTACTGGCTCCTTTGAACCCTATCCGCGCCTTCTGTATGGTTCTTCTCCTCTTATGGTGCCTCTCTTGTAATGTCTGAATATCTAGTTGAGGCTTTAACTACCCTCAACTAAATAGACAGATATTTGTACTTGTCCAAAAGAACTTTCTTCTCAATACTATGTTTAAATCCAAGATACCGGTGAAGTATGCGCGTTCGTTGTTATGGCATTTTTGTTTTGTATGACAGACTGGACTGTGCTAAACTTCCGAGCCATCACAGTCCTGAATGCTGCCTACAAGATCCTGTCCCGAACACTCTTCTGCAGACTTGCTGCGCCCCTTGCTACAGATTTCGTCGGGAGCTACCAAGCTGGATTTGTTGGAGGGAAATCCACTACCGACCAAATCTTCACTCTACGGCAGATACTCCAGAAGTGCCGGGAGCACCAGATCCCCACGCACTACCTGTTCATCGAGGGGACGGGCTCGCCTGTTTGCTGTTCAACATCAAATCCTTGACATCGACATCATCGGGCGAACATCTGCGGCGGTGTGCGAGGCGTGTACACCCGACTGAAACGCGAGGCCGATAGGATTGGATTGAGGATCAATGCGACGAAGAGAAAGTACCTGCTTGCCGGAAGCTCTGACCGTGATAGAGCACGACTCGGAAGCAGAGTATTGGTTGACGGCGACGATCTCGAGGTAGTAGAGGAGTTGGCACAATCGTAACTTCGGATAACAACGTAAGCAGCGAAATTCGAAGGCGCGCACTGTTCATGGGAATGACTCCAACAACGCACGAAATGCGCCATATATCGCACACTGATACGGCCGGTAGTCCTCTACGGGCACGAGTCCTGGACTATGTTGGCGGAGGACGCCAATACACTCGCCATTTTCGAGCGGCCGGTGCTGCGCACTATCTTTGGCGGTGTGTGCGAGCAGGGCGTGTGGAGAAGGAGAATGAACCACGAGCTCTAGCTCTAGCTAGTTGGGGCATGTGATGAGGATGCCGGACTCATGCCCTGCCAGGAACGTGCTCGTCAGCGACCCGTTCGGCACGAAGCGCAGAGGAGCACAGCGAGCTCGTTGGCTGGATCAAGTGGAGTCAGACCTGAGGGAGAGCGGATGCAGCCGGGGGTGGAGGAATGCAGCCATGGACCGAGTTTCCTGGAAACTAATTAGACGCCAGGCCCTGTCTAATAAACGTGCTCGCTAGGACCAGACCAAGAAAGAAGCAGAATAATACAGAAAACGCACTTTGTATGATGTATATGTATTAACAACCAAGCGCGTGTTTTCAAGTAGATTCTTGAAGTTGCTGTGAAAAAACAAACGAGCTCTGAAGGCTTCCTTTTCCGCATTAAATTGAATTGTATCGAATGTATCGGATAGTGGATAATAGATGTACCGAGAACTAATCTCAGAACAACGCTTCACGAAGGATTAGGATAAACATACACAGGTAGTACACCACACGTTCACAAACAAAATGATTTATTACTTCTTTCTCTCGATAAGGTTGTTGTGTTTTCCACATCTCTTACGCCTCTAAATTGCCGCCCGGTAGTTGTTTGCGCAGCGTGTGTAGACGTACATTACACGTGTACTACATCCTACATACTCTTTCATCTTAAACCTTGTTCGTTCTCTCTACCCTAAATACACAAAACCGAAAACTGGGCATTACACCATCCTTTTGCCTGGGGCGCGCACTAACCACCAAGCAGTTTCGTTTAGTTGGCAGCAATTCTTTTTTGTCCAATTTTGCATTCGATTGTATTCGTTTTTGTTTTTGTTGTATTACGCGTTGTTGTTGTTGTTGTATGTATATTTTATATCGTATGTAAAGATGTACATGTAACATTCTGTTCAATAACACTAAACCAATTAGTAGCTCTGTTTAGTTAGGATCCAGTGGCGGGGCACGGCTGGATCACTGAAAAAACTGTGGAGGGATCCGGATAAATAGATGCTGCTTAGTAAAAGCGAAAGTGAAGGAAGAAACTGCGCCTTAACACAGTGTACATTTTTTAATAACATAAAATAACGAGATGATAACAACAGCTTACTTATAAAGACAAAAAACAAAAAAACCGTTCATTTTTTGTTGCCCTATTTGTGTCGTGTGGTGTGGTGTGTGTGTGTGAACGGGGGGGGGGCGCATTATTAGTGTTGTTTAAATGGTTAAAAAAGTTAATGCGCAGTGTATTGATGATACATTTAACCCTACTCCTTCCTCCTCCTCCTCCTTCGCACAATGCGTGAGGGTCTGTGTGGCACACAGGCGGACGGCCACAACCCATTAATGATGGGTTTTTACATTTTCGTTAAAACAAGGGAAAGAACGGGAGAAAACCAAAGCTTAAAACACACAAACTAATAAAACGGTGCTGTTACTGTGTCCCCTCTGTCGTAAGCGTTCCACAGCGGCTGTTGGTGGAACACTATATTACGCCTTCTACTACTAGTTTTACTCTACCTCTACTACTACTAAGCTAGAACCATCAGCGCAGTTGATTGGCGGGCGCTGGTGATGGTGATGCATGATGCTGTTGCAGCAATCCCGGCGCTTGGGTGTTGTTTTTCGGTTTTCGCCAAATAAAAACAAACAAAAAAAAACAATACACGGATGTACACAAAATACATTATTACACACTCTACACACATGGTGAGAAAGGTGAAATAAAAAAGGAAACCTTCGAAAAAAAAACAAAAAAAAAAATACAAACACGCTCGCTTCTTTTCACCTTTTCACTGACTTTGCACGTTCCCTATACATACACACACACACACGCACACGGTTCGGTTGATCTACGACGCTTCAGACTGCTGACGATCGTGTGTGTGTGTGTATGTTTATTTGCGTGCTTGCTTACTAATTTTCAAATGCCTACAAATGGAGGAGTGAAAACTCGCTTTTCGCTCGCTTGTGTTGTGTGGTGGTGGTGGTGTTTGGACTTCCGGGAAGATGAGTTTTTCCGTTTTTTTTTTCTTACGATGGAAAAGCTGATGCCTCCTGTGCACCTGGCTTTCCAGCATTCGGGTGGAAGATTTTGGTTACAAAAGAGAGGGATGACGCGGAGGGGGGTGGGGGGAGGCGGACCATTTTACAGTGGCCTGGTAAAGTTGGCCGGGAACATGCCCTTCTCATTTGTGCCTGCCTTCGTGCCCATCAGCCATCCTTCCTCCTGTGGAAATTATGGAAAAGAACAAACATTAGAATCGAACGGGAATTGATAAAAAAAAAAAACCGAAACTAAAAACCGTACCTGATCCTCCGGATCTTCGTACTCAACCACATCAATGACGTCGCCAACCTCGAAGCTCAGCTCGTCCACATCTTCCCGGACGTACTTGTACGTAGCTTTCACGCGATAGAGAACGCCCGGCGGCAAGTCCGTTGCTGCTGTCGTCGTTGCACCTGATGATGTTGGGTGGCGTTTGTGGAAATAAGACAGGAAAGCGAGATAGATCAGTAATTTGTATGTGGCACGTGTGGTAAATTGTATTTATAAATATATATTTAACCTAAACCAAGGGTTTACATCATCATATAAGAAGGCGGTCGAACAGGTCACGACGGTTGTCAATCGCGGCTTTCACGTCGTTCCCTTTTTTTTACTTGCTACTATGTGTGTGTAAACGCTATAACCAATTTCTGAAGAATGTAAACACATGTAAAAATAAACCTGCTTTTTAGTGGCAAATTTTGCCCTAATAACAATAAAATGTACTTTTCTACAACTCAATTTGATAAATACAGGAGGTTTGGGATAAGTCCTCGCGGTTACCATTTGTTGCAATGCACGTGAATGGATGGAAACGCAGCGACTACTAGATCGTGAAAGCTGTGACAGCATTAAAACACTTTTTAGAAACACAGTTCGCGCCTGCACATTGTGTAAACCCTGCGTAAGAAAGCAATCAGCCATTGTGGTATGGCTTGCAGGATGTTGTTGTTTGATTGCTTGTTTCAGCTAGGTTAGGATGATCATAGCGCTTGTGATCATGCTTGTGAAAAAGCCCATTTAAAAGATTGTTTGACGGGGATTAATTGTTAGCTTGCTCTAATCGTGTTCTTTTGCGTTCGAAAATTAGAGATCAAAGTAAAAAGGATTTTGTGGTGTTTTGTGGACAACTTTACTTCTGCTGCCGTCTCGCAGTACATATTCTTGTGGGCCTTTTTTTTACACGAAATAGTTTAGAGTCGATGCTGACAGTCGATCGAAATAACGTGTAAGAAAGCCAACGGATCCAACGGATCTCTGAAGTCTTGGAAATCTGCTTAGATATTTCTATCCAATATTACTGAGGCATTGTCCTTCACAGTGCCTGTTCTAAAGCGTTTAAATCCGTAGTACTAGATTCGATGCCCTCTTTGTGCATTGTGCTCGTTGAGCCACTCGATGACTATTAATTTCATCCAATTTTTCATCCCTAAATGTATTCTCTCATGTGTTCCCTGTGTACCCTCTGGCTATATATTCTATCCATATCCTTCTACCGTACTCGTCAGCCAATGATTTTTGATTCTACTCTACCCAGCTTCACCTTGATCATCACTTCTTCAGCGATCTGGATGTAACCGTCGCCTAGAAGCTTGAGTTGAACGCTTCCAAAGCGTTTCAATTATCCATAGCGCTTATCCGTAAACTAACGCCAGACGTAACTGAGCTTTTTTAATCTATATTAAAAATCTCTTCTTTACTGTCTTGTGCGTAGTTCTCTTGAATATTCCTGTTGTATGCTAAACTTAAACAACTTTGGCTTTTGGGTCATAATTAAGCCACGCTACGCTTCTTACGAAGTGCTGCCAAAGTGCAAGAGGGACTTACTTGGGTGGGTATACTTCTTGGTGCCACCGACGTTTCTGCACTCCTTTCATAAGTTCCTTTTTGCTTGTCGCACTCATCACTTGTTTGGCTTCCGTCGATTGAGTGACTTTTTTCCATCTTTTTGACTACAATTCTTCCTGTGCTCATCCTCCCAGCACACAATATAATCTCGTTTTGCTAAATTCTAATAATGTCCTTTTAGTTACAACCCTTTTTTGTTAAAGACAAAACTTCAAAATGCTTCTACACAAACATCAAATACACAATGATGAGACTTTGTGGCCAGATCTTTTATTAGAAGATAGAAGTAATGAAAGCCAAGATAAAGATATGCTTTCAGCAAGCTTGCCAATTCTTTCGTTGGTGGCCATCAAAACGATTACGGCCATCAAACAGCGTCCTTTCAAATTCATTTAAATGTGATAAATTTGAAGATTATATCACGTGGGCTAACTTGACATTCTTAGGCAAAACTCACTGTCTTTCTGACTAACTATATTTTGAAGAAATAAGATCGAATGAACTTAGCAACGACCAGTAGAATGTTATTGGTGAACTCCTAACCAAGAACCTTAGGCGAGTATTTTATAGCAAATATTGTATTACTGTTACATAGTACATAGTGCATAAGGACCAGTTTTCTCGATCTCAATCCTAAGCCCAACTAGCAACAGTGTGGTCTACTTTCTGCCTGGACTTTAGTAGTGTGTCTTCACTAAGTACAGATCATCAACGCATCAGATACAACGCCGGCTTTACCGGAAAACAATCAATCCATCCACTCACAACGCTCGTCAGTAGCATGATGACCCTTTTAGAAAATTGACTCCAGATAAAAAAAAACAACTGAAGCAAAGTTGAAACCGAACACACAGGTGGTAACAAAATTTAAAAACTAAACTCCAATAACTCCAATGTTTCATATGGCCAACGAGAGAGAGAGAGACAGAGAAAGAGAGAAAGATACAAACATGCTTCTATCCAAATTAAAACCGACAATTCCACAAGATGATAACGATAAGCCTAATAAAACCATCGTTGATGACGCGTGTTGATATGATTGAGGTGGGTTGGGAAATAAGGAGGGTTTGTTTTTGTGTGTGGATATAACAAACAAACTAGAGGCTAGTTTCGCATGTACTACACAGCACTACAAACACCCAATACATGTGCAATACGTGCTAGCAGCAGTAGCAAATAATAAGTAACGATAAAATAAAAACACACACACACAAACACACAAAGAGAAAACCTGTTAGCTTAAGATAAGCGCAAAAGCAAAGAAACAAAAACCGGCTCTATAGCAATTACTAATTAATAAACACGTGGTAGCAGGTAGCAGCAACAGCATTCTGCTCAACGCTTGATCTCGTGCGATAAACGAAGAACGGAACTAGGATTCTCGCCCCTCATTTCCCCCCATCCCCCCTCCCACTTACCAACCATGATGGAGTTATTGTTAAAACCACCGGCACGGATTAGGTGCGGCTGTTGATATGGTTGTGCGATCATCAGTAAGGGCGATCGTGTGTTAGCGTTACCGTTATTGGTGTTATTGTTGAGATTGTTGAGCGTAGTTGTTAGATTAGTAGTGGCGTAGTGGTGGTGCTGGTAGGATGGAAAAGGATGCGGATGGGATGGAGGGATGGTAGATGGTAGTAGAGCAGAATAGAGCAGCGGTTGGTTGATGATGCTGCTGCTGTTGCTGCTGCTGCTGGTGTGGTGGTGGCCACCACCGTCTACCCGCAATGGTGACAACAATGATGAGGACGTCGACTTTGGTGCTGCCAGCAGCATCGTCTGTGTTTCCTTGTCCACCCGCACCGATCCGGCAGCTTGTGATGGTGGAAGAACAGACCCAGAACGGTAGACGTGGCGGTGATCGGTTATGTTTATGGCGGTGGAGATGGGAACATGCAGTGAGGGTGCGGTACCACCTGGCCGCCGATGGTACACCGGCGGCAGGTTCTGACGGGATCGAAGATGATGGGGATGATGGTGTGAGTGGTGTGGATGATGAAACGGTGAGGAACCAGTACCGGAACCGAGTACCACGGCTAACGTTTTACCCACCCGGAAGCGCAGCATGTAGGCAACCGGTTAGTGACAGTTGTAAAAGGATCGTGTGAAAAACTAGTGTGTTTGCGTGTGAGAGTCTGTCTGTGTATGTGTGTATGAGGATGACTTATTCACATTAGTATTACTTGTTTGCGAAACAGCTGCGCCGGCAGTAGTAGCAATTGGCGTTGGAACATCTGCACTGTTAGCACTAGCAGCAGCAGCAGCAG
>LULA01016564.1:0-20125 GCA_002091835.1 Anopheles maculatus | reverse complement strand
ACGTACGCATTCGGCCTTTACGGTTCGTCCGTTCCGCTGCGGCGACCAACTACCCTGCCCCTCACATCGTTTGGGGGTGTTGTTGATGGAGGTAAGATTTAGCGGCCATTTTCAAAGATGGAAATTTCTTACGGCTTACCAAAAGCGGGAGAAATCCGCTTGGTTGAGTTGAGTTGAGTAAAATATCAAATGTTGAAGAAACAGATAAGTTGTCTAAGCAATTCGTGCAAGTAAATAAATTGTTTTATTGGCGTACTTACGGCTTGATAATTTACTAAAGATTTTAGAAACAGTAAAAGCCGCTAAAATGAAAGATTCTAACGACATTTTCTTGTGTTTAGCAAGTATAGGATCTTCTTGCGGTAAAGTACAAGAAGAAGTATAGCAAAATTGAAGACTAATGCGTGTAGAGAGCATACACTGATTTAGACTCGTTACTCGCACTTTGCAGTATTAAACTAATTAATATAGTGACCATGAGCTCATGTTCATTAAAAGCATTGGTCAATTAGAGGGACTTATCAGGTGGAATCATTTTCAGAAAATTGATTAACTTCTACACAAAAGACTTGGAAGAAATCTCTCTTATTGGGGTCAGAGTGCCACCAGTAGAAACTAACGAGGAAACCCGAGCTTTTTTTGTGAAATTTTTATCCAAGAGCTAGAGTATTTGTTTAAACGTATTTATGCCAAAGTCACTGTCCATGTTTGATACGATGCCGTCCTTATGGCAATCACTCAGAGTGAGCAGCTGTCGGAGTTCTTGAGGAATGTGGTTCCGACGGTATGTGTATTGTCGATCGAAAAGAATCTCAACTGACCTTAACAACGACCAAAAGAATCTTATTGGATATGATCCATCGGAGAACATTATCTAATGCTTCTGTAAGACCCAGAAATAGCTCTTAACCAAGCTGGATGTTCCCAGTTACGTTGTCTGCCTTTGCTATCAATCCTTTTGCTGATCCTATCGCTCAACGTTGGTTGTTTTTAAAAAATACTCCCCAAAGAGGAGTTATTTGGGCTGTAGTTCATGTTACCATGTTTATAACCGCATGTCATACATAGGGCGATTCTACTTGCTTACTTCACTTAGCGGTTTCCGGACGTCTACCAATATCCCGGCGGGATATTCGGGTTTGTCAATATCCTGAAGTTTCTGTCGGACGATTCGACGCACTCGCTTCATCTCAGTGGGACCTACCACGCCGGTGAGTGACTAAAAAGCTTGAGGTGCAATTCTAATGCTGGTGCAACTAATTCACTGCACAATTGTGCGATCATCGTACAACTCCTAGAGCTCGTTATGGTAGCGGTTCTTCCATTATCCCTGCACACAAAAGTGACCCAGAAAAACCTTCTGGATGTAGACTACAAGTAAAGTTGAATTTCTACAGTTATCTGTCATGGTTATCCAACTTATACGAGTTTATTTTAATGCGTTATCTTATGGCATAGTTCTGAATGTAGCTTCATCTAACTCTCCTGACTTACGGTAAGTTCGACTATATATTAGTAAGCTACAATTCATCATCGTCTAACTTTCCTAAATCTTTCGCACTAATTGCGATAAAATAATTGAACTAAAGTGAATCAAAAGCTGAACTTAAGACAACACCATTTGTGCATTGAATTAAAGAAAAACATGGCCGCCAACGTGTGTGCCCTTGGTTGATCGAATTTCGATATTCGAATCTTATGCGATCAAGGTTCCTAAAGCAACAAAGCAGGAAAGCAGAAACAAGCACTCACGTTGCACACGATATTCCGGCCGATAAGAGAAACCCGACCCGTGTGCATCGTCCATCGGAGGCGTCGGTTGGTTTGGTGTAGGTCGTCGCCGTGTTGTGGCCACGCGGTTTCCGCGTACATGGTGGCGATTGTGGTGCGTGGTGCGAATATAATAATTATGTTCAGCATCGGTTGGGGTGGTGGGCAAATGCCTTCGGATACTTGGTCCGTAGGACGACCTGGGTCAGGATTTCTCCGGTCCCCAATCGAGTTTCCCCTTGAGTCTCGGCCATGTGTAGCTAATGGAAGGGTGGATAGTGTGGGGTGGGGTTTTGTTTCTTCATTCTCTGTACAACGCAAACGATCGTTTCGTATTGAGTAATGGGCGGCTTTGCAAGGAAGCGAGTTGAAGTTTTTTTTTGCTTTCATAGCTGCTGCTGATGCTGCGTCAATAGTTACAAAAAGGTTTCCATCCTGTAGCGTATCTATCGTATCAGTTTTGCGTTGGTAAGAAACCGGTTCCTTGGGCCGGTACGTGGAAAAAAGGTGGAAAAACCTTTGCACGACGGAACCACACTGTCCCGGACAGACGGCGAACAGGCACAGACATCTGGGGAAACGTTCTGCGCCAGCCCATATCAGTAACGTATGTGTGTGTGTCTGTTTTTTGTTCGTTTTAATTTGATTGGAATTGAACACCGTATGGGTAGAACGAGCGACCGTCCGACCAGCTGCAGTAATGGGAAAGGATCCGCTCGGGGATTTTTTTTTTATCGTTCACCCAGAACAACGATTCAAACGGTTTCGCTACATTAACGGGCACATATCACGCAAAGCGAACGGTAACTCGCACTTTTACCCGTGAAGGTAGCGTAAAAGTTGAGTATGATGATGAAAATTAAAACCAGAACAACGCAAGAAGCCATGATTTGGTGTGCAAGGGAAAGGATAGAAATCTTGAGTTAATACTGGAAATTATTTATTATATGTGTGGTGTTCGCCTTCATAAACAAAATAGAATTGTAGAACATCACTCTCAACCTGCGACATGAAGGGTTAGCGAGAATACACATCGCACACACCAGGAATCACTTAAGTGATAGTGAAGAGAATGAGTGATCACGCGAGGACACGCATCACTTAGGAACTCACGCATTGCGTGAGTAGTGAGTAAGTGAGAGAAGATAGCTAGATAACGCGAAAGAGAAATAGGTTATAAAAAGGGATCGTTGAAGTTAGGAATCTCTCTTAATCGCCTCACCTCGTGTTGTAACAGTGCGGAAATAAAGTGTATTGTGATAAGCAACCTCACAAATTGGTGACCCCGACGTGATCTGAGACGGTGTATCGCAAAAAGTCTCACGAATTGTGCAAGAAAGTGCAAAGTGCTTAGTGCCCAGTGCGTAACTCATGAAGGAAGATTCGACAACCGTCGATACCAACGCACATCACGCTCCCGCACGTTTCGTGCACCACGCCCCCGCACTTGCTGCACATCACATTTCCGCACGTCTCGTTCCCGCATCTGCTGTCCACCACGTCCACGCTCATCATAGCACTACAGCGTTGGATTAGAGCAGAGCACACTTATGGTGTTGGCATTGGATTAAGGAGAGTGCAGCGCGTAGCCGCGCAGACAAGTTCCATCGCAGCCAAGGAACCAGTTGAAGCAACGAGTCATCAACAGGACAGAACAGGTTGTATGTTCCTCTTACCTTAAGGAAGTGTACTTTCGACAGCCTGCACAACTTGTCTCATCCAGGTATTCGCGCCTCACGCAAGTTATTAGGCGAAAGATTTTTCTGGCCGTCAATGAACAAGGACGTGGGTAATTGGACTCGTGCATGTATAGGATGCCAAAAAGCCAAAATTGGTCGGCACACGCGCTCGCCATTAGAAGCAATAGCAATTCCAAAAGGAAGGTTTGAGCATGTGCACATGGACATCGTTGGTCCATTACCACCATCAGAAGAAATGTCCTATTTATTGACAATAGTAGACCGGTTTACTCGTTGGCCGGAATGCTATCCCATGTCTGATATTACAGCAAAAACTGTGGCTCAAACATTCGTCAGAAATTACATCCCAAGGTTTGGTTGTCCTTCGACGATCACAACGGATAGAGGAAGACAGTTCCAGTCAAAACTTTTTGAAGAACTTTCAAAGTTGATTGGAACACATCACATAAAAACGACAGCCTACCACCCTCAATCCAATGGAATGGTTGAAAGGTTCCATAGACACTTAAAAGGGGCATTGAAAGCCTGCGAAGACACTAACCATTGGATCGCTCGATTGCCATTAATTTTACTGGGTATCCGAGTAGCATACAAGGATGCTTTGAAAGGGTCCCCAGCGGAAATGGTATATGGAGAAAGTCTGCGACTTCCTTCCGAAGCATTCGTACCATCCGCTCCAACAACATTTGAAGATGTACCTGAATTTATAAAAGAATTAAAAAAAGAGCTTAGACACATTAAGCCTGAACCGTCAAACGTTGAATCGTCTAAAACAACGACTTATCTACCAACAAATCTAGAAACATGTAAGAATGTTTTCGTACGTGTAGATAAAGTAAGAACAGGTTTACAAGCACCGTACGAAGGACCTTATGAGGTAGTTCGTCGATGCAGAAAATTTTTCACGGTAAAGATCAACGAAAGAAACGAATCAATTTCGATTGACCGTCTCAAACCTGCTTTCGAATTGGAAGGTTTCTCCAAAATAGGCAAATATTCAAATCACAAAAAATGTGTTCGCTTTGTAGACAAAGAAAATTAACCACACCAACAATTCCGTTTCATCGCGACTCCGTCACTGGTGGGGGGTTCTGTGGTGTTCGCCTTCATAAACAAAATAGAATTGTAGAACATCACTCTCAACCTGCGACATGAAGGGTTAGCGAGAATACACATCGCACACACCAGGAATCACTTAAGTGATAGTGAAGAGAATGAGTGATCACGCGAGGACACGCATCACTTAGGAACTCACGCATTGCGTGAGTAGTGAGTAAGTGAGAGAAGATAGCTAGATAACGCGAAAGAGAAATAGGTTATAAAAAGGGATCGTTGAAGTTAGGAATCTCTCTTAATCGCCTCACCTCGTGTTGTAACAGTGCGGAAATAAAGTGTATTGTGATAAGCAACCTCACATATGCAATAGAAGCGAGAAAGAATTAAATTTATTTAATAAATGTTTAAAATAGTGGTGAAACTAACTATTTTCCTAGTAAAAGATTTAAAAGAAATGAACACTAAAATGAACTAAAAAAATAGGCGTTGCCAAAATTTCGAAAATTCAAATTCGAATAACGCTTTCGGCACTAGTTGAAGCAACCGTCCAACAGATGGCGCTAGTAATTCGACTATTCACCGCTAGAGGGCTTCTCGCAGCTCCTTCGGTGCTTTGTTTTTATCGCCTTCTGGCGTTGTTATTCTTGCGTTTCGTTTAGAATAACTAGAAACAAAACAAACGAGAAATACTGACAAAGAAACCATCCATCAGAAAGGTCGGTTGGTTGCTTGTTTCGAATTATAAAACATAAAAGTAAATTGATTTTTGCTTTTCAATGTACCGAACGGAACAGACAAACATTTGGGATGCGTCCCGGTTGCAGGTTTTTCGCACTGTTTTCACCTCACTTTTTACACGTGCCTGCTCTTGTGTGTTTCCCCCGCGAGTTTTCCATCCACCTGACGCCGTCTGATAACCGCCAGCATGTAGCAGGGTTGTTGTAAAATTTAAATAAGATCGTTTATATGCACAAAACGGTTCGCTCATTATTTTCCGTAACATGTACATTTTAATTGAAAAAGCTTAACGGCGGCTAGAAATCTGTGGCTGGGGCTAGGCGTTAGCAGGGTCCCTACCGGACCCATAGGTGTGTGTGTTTGCGTGAAGCTTCAATCTGGGCATGCGAACGGGACGGGAAGTCGATCATAACGATCCACATTAAATCGATTAAGGTTTGTGCGATGCAGAGCCGACTGCATCAGGAAAAGATGCATGCGTGCATGCGTGTGTGTGTTTGAGTGAGCAGATAGGATTGAATAGAATATAAAATTAAATAATAACACCATGGAAGGGCTGCAGAGCATGTGTGTGGATGCATTTTCCGAACACCGACCGACACCATTGATTCGGCGAATTTTGGACCTCTAAATGAGCGTTTTATATGGTTACGGGTTCTTTTGACATAATCGAACGGGAGGCTATGTTTTCTTTGTGTAGAAACGATCGTACCAGTGATAATGATGATGGCGACGAGAGATGGTTAATTTTGCATTTTTATTTGATTACCTTGCAAGTCAATAAGCGATGCGCCTTGTTGTCGTCGGGATGCCTGTTTTACGGGTTTAGAAGCCTCATATTATCGTGCTTTCCCACACATTAATCCTGTTCCATCCCGGACGTTCAATCCTATAACAACGGTGATAGGTGATTTTCGGGAGATTTTGCGCCACTCATGAGCCTGAAACGGTGTTGGATTTATGCTCATCATCGTTCACCATCCATCCGGTTCACAAGCCGCTTTCTTAAGGGAGCGCTAAAACATATCCACTCGACCGGACGCCATCCTTGACTGCGCCCTGCCCAGCCAGTGGAAAAGGATTCCAAGCCTTTGTCGAGTGTCGGGATTAACGGCCAGGGCTTCACGGGGGCGCACCGTAAACACCGAACGTTCGCTTCCTTCAATCATTAGACAGCATCCTTGACGGAGGCTTTTTGTTGGTGGTGTTTTTGAAGTTTGAAGTTTGAAAACCGTTCAAGTGTTTTGGTTTCTGGTGCCCTAATACGGTCAGGTACCGGTACCGGCCGTATGTTGTTGCAAACGAATTGCTCTTTGATGGTGCTCGGTTTGACCGAGAAGCGTAAAATCAGACCATTGCAGGTTGATGCAAAAACCGAACGAAAGCAGGGATTGATTGATTGACAGGAGTAATTTAACAAGGACCGACTGGTGAGTTTTGTCGCTTGTGTATCCTGGCACGGTTTGTCCTTTTGAGAAGTACTGGCATCGTACGAGGAGAGCCTAGAACTTTAAGTCATACCATTTCCCGAACAATCCAAAGTTCCAAAGTTGTTGGCGCCTTCACACCGTCGGTGATCCTTTCTTGAAGAAAAGCTCAGGGAATAAAGCAAAAGGTAAAACAACAAGCGGTGGCATTTGACATTTTATTTGTTACAATTTGTGTAACGCCGCGCTTTCCTCACACGGATTTCTTTTTAATTTGTTATTTAGCTTACCTTTTCTGTTCGGATCGGCTTTTGAAGCTCATGTGATTGATGTCGGCGAAGTTCTGAAAACTAGAAAGGACCGATCATGTCAGTGTCAGTGTACGGGAGGCTCATCCACGCGGGTGGCACTTGACAGCGGTTGCCAGCGGTTGATCAGGTGAAAAGGAAGTGTAATTTGTACGGGGTTAATCGAACGAATTATCAAACTGCGAGCGCCTTCCGTCGAGTGACGTTTACGATTGACAGGAGAAAGGGCGTACAGGGCGCCATAGAAACGGAGAATGTGATGAAAGCCTGTTCTATTCTATTCCATTCTATTTTACTCTCATTCAATTCTGTTCTGTTCTACACGCCTTTTTTTCCAATGTTGTGTTTTTATATACTAAATGCTGTTTTTATTTGTTATTGTTTGGTTAAATTTGTTTAAACAGCTATAGTTTACTTATTTTATTTTGAACTAATTGTCATTTTTTTACGAACTTACCTTGAAACGAAAATTAAATGTGTGATGATGTTTTATATCTTTCTATCATGTCCTTTTCCATTTCCTTACTTATTACCTTTTACATATTTTATATTTGTTATATATTTACTGTCCTTCAGTGAATGACAAATAATTCTTGATATTTATTTTGTGGCTTTTCCTCATCTTTAATATGTTCGTTTTATTAATCATTTTTCATATATTTTTTTCTATATTATGTACTACTGCAACGTATAATTTTTATAATATAAGCAATACTTAAATATTTTAGTTTTAAAATGCTTTTAACAATTCAAGAGAATTAGTAAATAAACTCAAGAGAATTAGTAAATTAGCGTAACCAAATTTACGTGTTAAAACGTCATGCAATAACCTTTTATATGAAAATTAAACAGCATTCTGTGTGCGGTCCCAACAATACCTAAAGGACAGTGACACTTGCCAAAAAACCAAAACCCAAAAAATCGATCATAACCATAACCAATCCATCCAATGTCTCCTGTTGCCATTGTTTTGCTTCAATGCAATCGACCGACTTTGCAACAAACGAAAAAAGTAAAAAAAACAACACTAATCCGATTAAAGTGTTGTTGGAACCAGCGGGGGTAGTTTTCTGGACAAGAGATTTTCCCTCATCATTTCCCGCTTTTCGCCTTCGATGCGACTGCTAAGAGTAATCTAAAAATCTACTTTTCGGTCATCATCGCACGAAAAACCCTTCGGACAGAATGTAGGCAGGCGACCTGTGACCTCCTATCAGACAAACCGAGATGTCTCAAGTACGCACGCCGCCGTTCTGGGGGCTGAGGTTTCGTACTGTTTTTGTTTTCCATGTTCCCGGCCTGGTGTTTTTCTTCCCCGACTGCGTGTGCAGCTAATCTTCGCATCCTGCGGCAAGGTTCCCTTGAGGCTTTATGTGTGCAGGTAAAGGTTGGAGAGAAGCGAGTCCACGAGGTTCGTCGCTTACGAAGGATACGAAAGACAAAAAAAGGCAGAATGATTTCTAATATCCGTAAAATATTGTATTATACTTTTTATGAAGAATAAAACACTTTCTCTCCCAGGCGCAACATTTTATGATGGATCGCTGACACTTTCGTTTCCTTCCCAGGGTACGGCACTACGAGCTGTTTAGGGAGAACAAGGCGAAAGAATAAGATCAGCTCGGAGAGACCTTACACACACACAAAAAAAGGATAAATCTGTCTACGAGCACAAAAAAAACCTGCCTCGGCCACAAGTAAAATATTACATTCTCACCGAAGTTTATGACTAGCTGGGTGGCTACGGTCGATAATTTGTAATCGATGAGATTACCTTCCCGGCCATCCCATCGTGGTGTCCTCGTGTCCTTTTCGGGTGTGACGACCCGTACGCCCCGATTCTCCCAACGAGGCGCTTTGAACGTTGTTTGTCCTTTCGCACGTAGAAGGAGAAAGGTAATGAAAAGCGTCGAGAGCAGCACGGGCGTTAGAATTTGTCACGCACCCAACGTAGATCACTTCAACCGGGTGAGCCCTCCCGTGAACAAACGGGTCCGATCGATAGAGATTCACGATCGATACACGCCTTCGCCAGTTGCAACAATGCACCTGAGATCAAGAACGAGCCCGAAGAACGGGTCGGCTGGGCGAATGTTTCATGATTTCATGAGATCATTAAAGTGCTATTTACGATTGTAAATAGGCTTCCCTAAGGGTACACTATCCAATAAGGCAGGAAAATAGCAAGTAGCTACTTTTTTTCCTCTCCTTCCGAAGGTAGTTGAATTGCTCATAAAAATGGTGTTGGTAATGGGAAGTTTTACGATTTGTTTTTCCATTCTCGGTAACTGGCAACTGCTTTCATACTGCTTTGCTTGGGTGCAACGAGAGGAATTAAATGGTTTAATAAATAAATAAAGTGATCGTTAGTCAATAAAGCGAAAGATTATGGGTTGGGAACGTGTTATAAATTCTTAAAGTGTCGTTAAAGTAATTGTAAATGTTGAATACGATCATATAGCACTGTAGGATCGTGATTGAGGTTATAAAAACTTCCAGAGTTATAATAATAGTCTTCAGTGTTTGTTTAAATCTATTAGTAAGAACGATACAAATCAAAAAGACTTGATTCTATTAAGCAGCAGCCAGATAATTGGTTCTTGCAATGGGATAAGAGTCCTCACCAAGGAACTTAGACGTAATGTATAGATTAGTACTATCTCGTTATGTAGCTGCCATATCATACAACGTCTTCGCTTGGCCTCTGTGGATTCGATGTGCTAGGGACCCTCAACTTCAAATGTGCTTAGAGCACTCTAGAGGTTTGACTGGCTCAGAGATTGGTTTGTTCAAAGCCCCAACTTCGAGCCAAGAAGTTGAGAGATTTCGCAATCTGCTATTAAAGCTCCAGGTTTTAAGACATCGTCCAAGAGATAAGAGATCTCCAAATGGATGATAACAACAGAGATCCTAGTGCATTTATACGTCTACAATACGGATACAAAAGTATGAACAACTTCTCAATCGAGGTAGATAGACATCAAGCATATTGGACATGTTATGCAGAAACATTATTCTCGTCCGTCCACGTCTCCAGGACTCCAGGATGGCCTAGAGTAACGTATGAACTCCCAAGAGTCTCTGATTAAAGAAGCAAGCGTTGATGACAAATCTTTCTTCCACATCAGGCTCCTTGCAGCATCCAAGTGACTGAGGAAGTATCTGTCCATCTAAGAGATTCTTCTATGGGTCTGTCTTGGGCTTGTTATATAGTGGCGATAGCTCATTAAAGCTGATGTTTCCTGTAGAATAGAAAGGCTCTTTCGAAGACAAATTATCGTCAGAATGGCCCTCAGTAACAATCATTTTGTACGAAGAAAGATCTTCCAACTAAGTGTACCAATGTGTATTAAAAATATGTCTGTTAATTTAAAGAAAACTAAAAACCCTTCTTCCAAATATCACATTCAGGCGTCATATCCAGATAAAACAGAACCAAGCCAAATCAATATAAAAAAGAACGAAATAAAACAGAAAAAGGCTCCACACCGATCGTTCCATCCGTCATAAAACCGTTTCTGCTAGCGTTCGCACAAAAATCTTCGCCGGTGGCAACGGTCGGCGGCACATTTAAAATAATTCTGATTTATCCTTCCCGCCGAACGCCGCCGGTTGCCGGGCTGTTTCGGTTTGGTTTGTAATTTTTTAATTAGGATACACTCCTCGGCTGTCTCGGCTCCAGTGCCGCCACGCTCGTATTCTTTTTTTTATGTATTTCCTTTCTTCGCGGAAGCGCGCTTGCTTTCTGCGTTTTGCACACCTTTTCTCACATCGTTAGCATTTTTTGGAGGATGCTGTTTTGCGTCGGTATCCACTGCTCATATGAATAAAAGCTCGATCAAATTAGTGACCATGGGGACGATAACTTCGCAGACACAAACAACAAAACCAAATTCATTGATAAAACTTTTACACCGGAAATGGGATTCACACTCGCCGATCATGACGGGACCGCGGTGATCTCAATCTACCTTAACGGTACCCAAGGGTAAGAGGTCCTGCCTATATCCAGCCATCATTAGGCAGTTGCTTTTGGCGCGAAACACTCCACCCAGAAGTGGAATGCGAACTGCCGATCATTAAGAACGCGGCGAGTCACAATGTAGAGGAATTGCTTTTCTTGGTGCGCCCGGAGGCAGCCACGAATTCGTCTGGCCACCCTCCGGACTGGTCGGTTGTCTAGGTCGTCCCTACTTCAACCATCTCCTGCCGCACAAGGGGAGACTGTTGGAGCTGCGTCGGACGGCAACCCGAGAGCCTCCGGCCGGGGGGAAAAAACGCCGCACAAAAGCCTCCCTTTTGCTGGCGCCACTGGGCGTGACCTCTCTCTCTCGTGTGTTTCCTAAGTTCCTTAAGGGTTCTACAACAGAAACAACAAGATCACCGATCACCGATCACTTCAGTCTTCGGGCGGTGCGTTTTTTTTGTCTTCGGTTCGTTCGCTCCCTTTTTGTGCGCCGGCTCATCCAATTTCTCGTCGTGCAAGGAGGATTGGAAAGATTTATCAAAGACACGAAGCCGATCCCTGGCGCCATCGGCTTAGGACACCGGGCTCAGGTGGGCTCGCGATACCGAACCGCAGCGGGCAACCGAGAAGATTCAGAATCGGTTACCCCGCCTTAATGATTCTTTCGCCGGGAGTGCGGGAGTTTGGGTGCGCTTTTTTGTATGATTTGTGTGGCCAGAAGATTTAGTGAGCTATGCTATGATCTCGCGGTCTCGTTTGAGACAGCGACCTGAGATGTAAATCATTGGCGCGTTTTGTATGGGGTGCTTCGGCACCAAGGACTTGTGCATCATAATGTTCGGGTCGGGTTTTTGTTTTTCGGTGAGTATCGAAAATAAATGATGTTACGCCGAGTGACGAAACCGGTGTTTGTATCGATCGTTTAGGTGAAGTGATGTTTGGATGTGGGTCTTCAGGTTGCAGATTTGTGTTAAATTCTGAAGATTCACGCACGTGTGTACGGCTCTGTGTTCATTCACATTTAACGAGGCATAATTCTGCTGATCGCAACGCAGTTGATTGAGTAATTTCATTGCTTGTTGAGAGCAGTGGTAGATAACTGCTCAGGAAGAGGTAACTATTGAGAAGAAGGCATTGATTTGTATTAGAATCTTCCTTAAATTGAATAATGTTTGGACCAAAAAAAAGGGATTTTAATTGCATTGCTTCAATACTATTTATCGCCAAGCGAAGTTGAAAAGATTCCTCCAATTTCTTAAACAAAATTAGACATTAGGAATTAATCAAACGAACCCGAATGAAACCCCGAACTCTGCGGCAAACAGTTTTTACGCTACAAATTGATCACTTAATTAAGATCACCGGCCATGATGAGCTTGCTCGCTCGGTGCAATGACCGGTGCGAGCTTGCGCTTGGCAATGATCAAACGAAACCGTAAATAGTCGAACCTGCCGAGCGACAAAATCTTGGCCCGCGCAAAGGGATCGTGAGCAAGATTCCCTTTGCACCAGTCAAGTCTCCAGTCGGTTACAAAAGGCAAATACTCGCTCATTAATCTTTTCATAGTTTGTTAAAAGCTAATTTATCATCACGGCATCGTACGAACAGGGACCTTTGTTGAGAGCAGTGGTAGATAACTGCTCAGGAAGAGGTAACTATTGAGAAGAAGGCATTGATTTGTATTAGAATCTTCCTTAAATTGAATAATGTTTGGACCAAAAAAAAGGGATTTTAATTGCATTGCTTCAATACTATTTATCGCCAAGCGAAGTTGAAAAGATTCCTCCAATTTCTTAAACAAAATTAGACATTAGGAATTAATCAAACGAACCCGAATGAAACCCCGAACTCTGCGGCAAACAGTTTTTACGCTACAAATTGATCACTTAATTAAGATCACCGGCCATGATGAGCTTGCTCGCTCGGTGCAATGACCGGTGCGAGCTTGCGCTTGGCAATGATCAAACGAAACCGTAAATAGTCGAACCTGCCGAGCGACAAAATCTTGGCCCGCGCAAAGGGATCGTGAGCAAGATTCCCTTTGCACCAGTCAAGTCTCCAGTCGGTTACAAAAGGCAAATACTCGCTCATTAATCTTTTCATAGTTTGTTAAAAGCTAATTTATCATCACGGCATCGTACGAACAGGGACCTACCGACACGACGACGGTGCGACGCATCGGTTACTCTGTGCAAAGGGCATACTAGCGATGCCGATGGCCGGTGCGTAGATTGATCTACATTTGCGCATTCGTGTGTATTGAGTGGTGGAATCGTTTCCGTTGAGGTTTCGGTTTTTTCTCGATGCTGGGGTTTTTTTTGGATGAATGAGCAGGCCGTGTTTGATGTTCCGAAATCCTTCCTGAGGTTAGAATAGATGGGCGTGTGAGTGGGAAATGAAGGAAGTAACAACCTCCCGATCGTTCGGGATGTCTTTTTGTTGTTGTTGGGTTAGTTCCTTAAGGGAACTTCACGAGCACGAGCTCACACATCGATCGGGCCGAGAGATTTGCTGTGCCCACCGTATCCTGGATGGCGACCATTCCGTACCGTGCCTTGTAATCTTCTTCGGTAAAGGATGAGCTGGTATATATATTTGAGGATAGTTTTGCACCGCTTTGATCATTGATCAGCGAAACAAGGTCGAGCGGGTTGGGTGGGTTCTCGAGAAAATCCTTCTGTCTATCTTTACGATCGCTCGCAGAAAAGTCCTATATTGGACGACGACTCTAGTGGATGCTAGAAGCTTGCTGCCCGATCTTCACTTCTTAACAGCGCCCTAAAGCCAAAAGCCTCTCCAATTCTTCGAGTGACATTAGACAAACAATGTAGCCGATCGCCGGAATCCAACAACTCCAGAAGCACTCTCGAGCGCATTGTTTTGCCTCGATCGGCATTCGTAGCATGTGCTAGATGTCAGTCACTTCTGTAACCGGCGGTTCCCCGTTACGATATTGAGTTGTTTGACATTCAACAAGTTCACACATGTTACCAGTGTCAAGAGGATTCTTTCGTTGAGAGAGACGAGAGATCTGGGAGTTGTTGTGGGTCCCGTTTTTTTTTTTGGGACACTTGACAGTCTCTTCTAACAAGATAGAGACATCAGGCACTAGATGTCAAGAAGGATGTTTTAGGAGAAGATCCATTATCGTGCACGATCGCACGTAATCGAATTGGGTGAAGTGTATTTACACGAAACGATTCAATTCTTATTGCCACTTTTGCCTCACTACCGTCTACATTATGGGGATTGAAGTGTTTATTGAATTGCTATAAAAAAATCGATCAATAGTACAGTTACACTGCCTTGGATAAACAATCTTACAGTTTTTAATGTAAATAATCAACCTGACTGCACTAATGAGTGTTGGATCGTGAATGTGCTAAGACAGTTCTTTATCGCTTACCGGCTCATCATTATTATGGTTAGATCGTAAAACTTTATGCACCATAAAAATGGCCAGCATTCATTGCACGATGTGATCATTAGCTTCTTCCTTCTAGCCTACCGGTTAAGCTTCAGATCTGAGTTAATTTGAGAATAGTCGCTCGTGCAACGTCACGGCGAACTTCAGGAAGCTCGTGTTGATTTGTTTCGAATTTACGGTAGCTCCGAACTCCATCCTGATAGTCGTCCCGCAGTCAAAACACATACACAAACACCGCCAAGGGCTGTTTGATTGATTTATAACCATCGGCACCGGATCGATCGGTCAACGTCACGTAGCTAATGCTTCGGTGTGAAATCGATGACCGGAGTTCCCTAGTTCGGAGCAGGAGCAGATTTTTACACTGTCATCCGATCGTCATTTGTCATACCGACGACGGTATGATTAGAAGGACCCACCGAGGATGTAGGCGCCCCTAGCTTTGTGACCTTGCGCACGTATGCACCGTCGACACCTGCTGGTGACGAAGCGTGTGCCTTGTGTTGAAAGGGGTGAACCTGCTGCCTTTCTTGGGCCAGTAGCTATTAGTGTGCTTTCGTGAAAAATGGTATTTTAATGGATACTTCACACTGATTTTATTGCATACCCGAGGTATCTGCTGCCCGTTGATGGCAGTTAGGAAGGCATAAGGGATGAATCTTTTCTGCCGTAAAGTTGGGACCGTAAAACTAGACAACTAGAGGCAAGTGTGGTACGTTTACAATTTGTTTACGAGATAATTCCCGCCCATAATGTTTATGACCGGACCGGGTCAGCGGTGTCTGGCAGCTATGGAGAGGATGGGCTTATGTGCGATGATTGAACCGATGGGAAAAGACTGGACGCTAGGCGTCGAAGTTGGCAAGTGTCGTATCGTGTGAGCATGATTTGCAGAATTGAGGAAAGAAAAACCTGTTCGATGATGGCGCTTGAGTTCATGGGGCAGTTCGTGTGCTCTGGTGTGAAGTCACACAAGATGACAAGTTAGGGTACATTTCTTGGAAAAGATCTGTACTGTGGTGTGCGAAAAATATCTTCGCTACAGGATTGTTCGGTTTAGATTTAGGCACCTTTTTGGAAGTACGTCTTGAGGTCATCCTATGAGATATTCGGTTTATTGGTATCTCAATGTGTTAGGATAAAAAAGACAAGATGTCTGTAACACAATGTAAACGAATAGGAGGAGATATTTCACCACCTCGCTATCTGGATACGACACAGCGTCTCAAATGTCACTCTGATTCATCTGTCTGGTCGTGATCGTGTACCTACGCCTACTGAAATCTTCAAGAATGTTGTCATTTGAAAGAGTATGCTTGTGCCCGGACCAACGATGAACCAATCGGTGGCTTCCGTGGATCAGCCTTTAGATTTTGAAACATTGTAGCAAAAGTTGTAACGACTCACGACTTCTTGGACGATTGAATCGTCGACCCAGTAGACTTGAAGGATGAGAGAACTCGTTTCGAAACTGCTTCTCAAGATGGGAGCAATGTTTGTTTGTTGCGATGTCACTTGTACATTTCAATGCCCCCTGAAGGCACCGGGTAAGATCGTGTTGATGGATTGAAATCAAAAGACCTGACACGAAAGGTTTGTGGCCCGTTCCATTTGATGAACCCCTTTTTGATGGGCTACAAAATGAAGAATAAAAGCGGATTGAACGTGTTACCAAACAACGAGACAATTGAAGCGATGAAGAAGCCGCAAGCGAATGGATTTGTTGTGAAACATTTCCACCTCGTAATGACTTTCTTTTCTAAGCAGGACAGGTTTCTTTAATTGCTTATCATAGAAGTGAAATATTAAATACGATTAACGCAAGCCCTTCCTGAGCATCGTATGCTACTCGGTAAAATTATGTTCTTTGCTACTGCTCTATAATGAAATCTGTTCGAGCTTTAACCGCAAAAGTCTTCAACCACGAAAATGAGCCTCATATCGCGAAAGAAGGGTAGAACAAATTTCTCTCTCTCCGAGGTTTTTTTGTTCTCGTCTTATTCTTTCTTCTCAAGCTCCATTGTAAGAGGGGAGAGCCACGTTTATGAATGAACAAAAATGAATGAACGATCTTTACTCGTACCCGGTGAGACTATCCAACGCTCCCGGCTACCGAACGCTCGGCGATTCCCGTCTGGAGCATTCGTTTTCCTGAATGGAAAGAATAATTACCTTTTAATATCCATGTTTGATTATGACAAAAACTTTGGCTCTGCTTCGTCTATTCGCAATTAGCGGGTCTCTTTCGACGGAGCTGTAGAACGAGCGTAGCTTGTTCCGTTGTTCTATCAACGAGCTTTCCAACATTTTCACCCAACCAACCAGGGAGAAAAATGTTGGAGAGATATTTCATTGATGAAGATTTTATACGCAAGCAGATGGAAGCGATCGTCGTTGTCGATGAGTAATGATCGCTTCTTTGCAGTTTATCACATGGGATATTGAGAATGTTGATGAGAAATTAGAGAACTACGAACTTACTGAATGAATATGATATAGAAAGAATAGAATTTGACTTTGTCGACTATGTCTTCTAATGTTGTGATAAGAAATTGACAGTACTGTCAACTTAGAAACATGACGCCTTGAAGTTGAAGTTTAGAACGACGGATTGAATTCTTGCTGTTTAAAATTTGATTAAATTGTGCTACAACTGTTCAAACCCTATAACTAAAACGGTTTAATAATTTGACACCTTCTCCTTTATTTTCTAATTTTTAGTACCGGAAATCTTTGCCTCGTTCAGTTTAGGCTCAGGAGGAGGCCCAAAAACGAAGTCGTCCAAACAAGCTCAACAACTCGACAGAATATAATAAAACCAGATTTACTCTGCTTCATTATTTCAAACATTGTTGCGTTCGCACCGGAAGCTGTAATTTAGGTTTCTTTTCACTCGTTACGTCGCCATTGCGCTGGTTTTTGTTTGCTTCTTGTTTTGGGGATCTTACCCTTGTAAAATGGGCTGAAATATTTGGTAGTGAAGAAATGGGGCTTTTGGCTTTAACACACAACCACCGTAGCAGCAATTCAAGCTAGAACCTTTTTTTTTGGTGCGGGTCGTAGCGTGTCTCAAACTGTTTTGCCCCAACGGCGAAAAGTGATGTGGGTTTTTCGAAAAATAGACTCCTGGTTGAGCTGTTGGAAGATGAAAAAATGGACACTAGAATTAAGGAGTAAAAAGAACCTCAAACTATCCCCTAGAAGCTCGCTTGTCGATAGTGAGGAAGCTTCACATTTAATTGAAGCAAACGGGAATGTATCCAGCAATGGGGAGAATGGGAAAACAGCTTCGAGTCCGGAGGCTACACACCAGGGGATCGCAAAAGGTAATTTGATTTCCACCGGAGCACTTGGGGCGATAAGTAAAAACAAATCCAAACACCCGGATGCGCTGTGGTTGAGGCACGGTGGACTAGAGCACTGGTCCGCTTCTCATGCCCCCAGGAAGCTCGCCCGGACGCTGGTCAATAACTTATTAGGGGAGAGGTTGGAGATGGAAGGAGGTGCTATGGCAAGGTAGCGTAGATTTCCAAACACCAAGCACCCAGTGGCCGGAGCGAATCATGCGGAAGACATTCGGCCCGGGAAAAGATCACCCCAACCGATAGACGAACACATCGCATGCCCGGTTGGAAATGGACACCCGCTGGCCTGGTCTGCCCAGAATTCCAAGCACTCCACACTTGCTTTGGGAGACCACGCTTGGGCGTAAACAGAAGCCTCCGACGGAATTGGGACCCATTCATCCGTCGAGGGTGGCTCGCTGCCAACAGGGAATCGATGATCATTAATAATGGTGTTGAAACTTTTGTACTCCAAATTTCACGCTTTTCATGAAGTTTATTATCGGCCAGCTGCCGATCGTGGCGATCGCGTGAAGAATCTAACGATCGGGCTCGGGAGAAAGATCGTCACGGGTTTTCCCCGTGGCCGTGGTGCTGGGTTTCACGCTTTGCCTGATTTTGGTTTTCCGTTTCGGGGATGTAGCGTTTTCGACGATCGGGATTGATCGGGAAGGAAATACAGATTTTCAGCAGTCAAATCAATCAACAGCTGCAATTCGTCGCGGATCGGTGCACCCGAAACCGGTGACCGGAGCCTTTTTTTGTTGCTGTTTGGACCGATGCTTTCGAGACGATCGAGCTTCGGCCCGACCTAATCCTTTTCCAACCGAAACGAGAAACCGAATTTGTTTGGACAAAGCAAATCTTCATTAATCTTTTGTTGAATGAATGGGCCGATCGGATGTATCGTGGCGTGGTACCGAGATTCATTAGTGATAGGTTGTTTTATGATCCTTTTTTGTTGTTGTTGGTTGGTCGATAGACACAAGCTTAGAAGTGTGATGTGCTGGATGATCAATCATGCACGATGGCTGATTCGATTTACTTTTTATTGGCAGAAGCGATACGACAGTGGGATTCATTGTGGGGTTTTAGAAGATTTAGAAATAGTGAGAACAGAATCATAAAGACGCGTTGAATTTTTATACTGTTGACTAATGAAGGTTTCTATTGGAAAGAAACCTAAAAACTGGTTTGGATTGTGATCTGTTTTTAGACTTTGATCATTTGTTTACTCTGTTTAAGGATATATTTATATAAGAGCTAGTGCTACAAGAGATTGACAGCATTTTATGTATCACTAGACATAAATTGACAGCATTTTTGTACATGGATAACATGAAGAGTCCTACATAAAGCTCTAAATCGACCATATTTGATTTCTTCGATAAAACTGGTCCTTTATATGCCAAGAGAATACTTCTATAGAATAGAATACTAAGAGAATACTACCGCAATCGTTGCATATTGGATAAACAGGACACTATGATGACCCCCAAGCAATATAGGGTTACGGCCCATCAAAACATTATTCCAGGATGCCAGGATAGATTTTCTTTCAGATTTATTTAATCAATAATCAGCCAGTCTTCCAGGGGGCAACAGTCCGGATAGGATTAGATCCAAGACCTTGTAGAGTAAAAACTTGACACCTATATTGTCTAGGCCACAAGACTGCTCCAGGTGTCTGGCCTTTCATGACTCTGGCTCGAATCTTGTTGATGGCTTTTGCAACATTAACCTTCATCAGTCATTTGTGATTAGCTGACATAGACATGGGATCTAATAAAAAAGACTTGCTTAACCTTGCTATAACACTGTCTTGAAGGTAAGTAGGATCGAATCGAGTTGATTGATACAGTCTCAAGTTCGAACATCTTTCTTGGTGACTAACAACGTCAGTCCAAGGAAGACCAGACATAGGCCTCGTCCTGTTTCCAACTGCTCTAAAATCTAATCATCAAACACATGGCGTAGTGTATGACAGTAGAAATTTAGTGCTTAAGTTGAAGTTGGCGAGAACTCTTGATATTCTTGATATATCTTGGGTACAGTATTGCCTCTATATTCATTGTGGGCTGAATTGAAAGGACTCATAGGCGACATTAGGTCTGTGAAACGTATATTTGACATATCGGGTCTAAAATGGCAGCTTTTAATTTCCACACTAAATAGAACACGGTTTGCTATGGCCTTTTTAATATCAGCCGTTAACTGATTCGAACAATCCTGTACCAATTCCACAAAAAAGAAAGAAAATTTGATGTTTCCGGAGTAGCGAAAAAAAAAACAAACCTCTCAACAAACAAAAACACGTACACTCAATGGCAAGCGTAAGAGTTGGAGGCAAATCACAAACATAACAATAACAGCAGGAAACTACCACC
>LULA01016561.1:0-20143 GCA_002091835.1 Anopheles maculatus | reverse complement strand
AACGGAACCGTGTGCCGTCGTGAAGTGTATAGCCAATAACACGATCGGTTTAATACCAATCGATAGCTATTATAGTGTTGTGTGTACAGCTTTCCATGACGCTCTGCTACTTTCATGTCCTTTTTTCGTCTTTTCGTGCTATGCGTCCTTTCATACTAATGCACCACTTAACTCCCAACCAGTCCAATCAAACATCCAAAACGAGCCAAAGTTGTTTGGAAGTGTATGAGTCTACATCATCAGCAACTCGATTATTGCGTTAAGAACAGGGGTCAGTCTCAAACAAAGCAAAAACAAAATAGTTGTGATTAATAGTGATAATCAAAATGCAATCTCAAACAACCCAGACACAACTACTCACACACAAACACTCTCGACACAACACGAGAAAACACGCGCAGTCCAAGTAAAAGAAATGAATCGATTGTTTTAAAATAACTGTAGCGTAAGAAACTAATCATCTGTGTCTATGGAGATACGACGATGGCTATAAAGTAGCACACACAAAAGGACTAGAATACCCGTAAAAAAAACGAACCAACGGAATCAGATCTTTCAACCGTTCACGTGGTTGTCGTAAGCAGCAGCATGACAACATTCTTAAAAATATTTTACTATTGTATTTGTGTGTGTGTGTGTTTTGTTTTTGTCACTTAATGCGTATCGCCACCAGACCAGACCGCCTAGCATGATAACCGTAATGAGATTAACTCAAAAAAGGGAACGCCAAACGGCGGGCAGTAGCAATATTAAGAGAAACGTGTAACCATCGCATCTATTCAGTCCATCCAATCGCCATCCAGCCATGTATTAGTAGACGAATAGTAATTATAATGTAAAAAGAAATATAGACGAATATCTTTAAGCGTAACTTACTTAACACCGTCAGTGGGATGTAAACATTTTAATTTTTTGTTAATAGTTCTGCGCTAGATTATGTTAACGCGGTGGCTATCTTTTTTTTTGTTTAAATTTTTTTTTGCTATTAAATAACACAACAGAACAAAACAAACAAACAAACATAATCTTTACGCGCAAAAATGTGTATTGTATTTTACTACGATCAGTATAGGAAGTACAATCGTTAGGACAAATTTTAACTGTAAGGTGTATGTAGTTGTGGTTTTAAAAACATATCTTTGTGGTTTTTTTTATGGCTTATTTATTACATTTGTTTTTCGTGTTATAATTATTGATAAAAAGTTTATCTCTAGTAGCAAATTAAGAAGCCCTCAGACAGAGCACAAAAGATCCATTACTTTTTTTTAATAGTTCAAACATGTTAAATGCTAGACTAGGAAGTGTAAAGCGAGCAATCATACTTACAAAAAGCTTCAAGCATAACCGGGATTAGACTACCGTACAATGGACCGTAATGAGCATAATAGGAATGGTTTAGATGTGCGCTATCCTCTTTTTAACATAACAATGAATCAGTAGACTTATCACTTAGACACACATGCCATTCGATCGCACACGATCGCGACTTTCAGAGATGGATGTGTGAACGTTCGTCTATTCTCGAACGCGGGAAATTTGGAATGTAACAAAACGACGTACGCGTCCAAATCGGAAGACCCGAGAAACAAAACACAACGAATGCCATAATTAATCGCTCTGTTATTAAGTGTTAACTAAATGTGTTTAGTTTAAGCGAGTGACATTGATAGAGAGAGAGAGAGAATGAGAACACAGAAAGCACAATACACACGCACGGCCGTCCAAATGGTGCATTTTGCATCAATAGATTTTAGTATTGTGGTCTGACAAATTTCAAATGCAACTTGCAATGGATCTGTGTATGATATGATATGATGTGTGCGCCATATACTGATGCCTTAATACTGGCACTGAGTTACATTTTTGTCGCTGCTACATAGTATTGTTGTATTGTAATAATATGTTTTTTTTATGATTATTCTATAACCAACAACACCAACAACACAACACGCCTGCATAAATATGCATTTACATAGCCATTGTTACTCTTTTTCTTACACTGAACTACAACACACGGAGAGAAAACTTTCACCTTCATCACAAACCAATACACCATACACATACCACGCAAAAATCCGTTTGCCGGTGATGAACAATAGAAAAACTCACAAAACTCCTCCCTAACACAAAAATCACCCTTAATATTGTTTAACTAAGGCGCAAAACTAAGCGTGCAGCTGTTCAGAGATGCAAAAATGAACATTAGGTTAATTTCCATAGCGATCAAGAATGATAGGAGAGTGCGTTTTTAAGGACAAACCATAAGAAACACGGTCAACAACACATGATCACACCGCACGTGAAGCTTTCCGATAGAGAGTGTGTGCCAGCAATAGAAAGGGAAATGAGTAATATTAATAATCATACAATTAATAATTAATAATAATATTTTAATAGCTACAGGAATGAAACTGAGAATTCACCAACCACCAACCACAAAAAAACCACCTAAAACCAGCGCTAAAGAAAAATAATATTAATAATATTAATTAATAATCTTTTTTGTTTCTCTCTCTCTCTCTGGAATAATAATATAATATACAGTTTGCTCAAACGTTTAATAAAAATAACTCACTCATCTGTTAGTTTTTAATTACGCCGTGTTTAACCCGCCTTTCTTACAACCCCTGTCGTATCCGTTGTTACTCCTCCTATATATACCTTAAACCACCCTCCAACATGAACCGGTGACCCGGTGGAAACGCGTTCTCTATCACCGTATTCTCTTTGAAGAAGCTACTACTGATTTGACTGATCTTGTGTTTTTTTTTGGAACTGAACCTCTTCACCCTTTCGCTATTATCTGTTTCTCGCTCTTTCTTGTATCTCTCAATCGCCAAAAAACAAAACTGTTTGTCTCACACTCTAATACCTAGTCGTGATCGTGCAGCATCCTTCCACGCATCCCCATTTCGTGATTAAGCGCCATTGCAACAGCAAACAATCCACCGGAACCAGGTTCTTTTTGGATGTACTGTAATTCACATTAAAATCTTAATTTATCGGCAAACTCTTTACTGGAGGAGAAAGAAATTGACCCAAAAAAAACCTCTAGCACTAATCTAAGCGTTTCTATTGAGAAAGAGGGACTCAGATCGGTCCCCAGACAAGAAGCTGTTCTTGGTGTTGTTCACGCCTGTGGTTGCCATCAAATTTTCCTACAATTTCTTTCTTCTCCCGCCAACTATTCCCTCTCTTATACTACTTTAGTTTGGTCCACTCTTGATTTTTCTTCTTCCTGTGTTCCTTCCTCACTGTCGATCATCTGCTGTTGTGGTCTAACTCAATTTGATCATCATCTGTATGCACCATCATCGTGAAAAACATACTACTGAGCTGGATGCTCTTGTCGAGATTAAATGGTATTTCGATTTAATCGATCCGCTGGCCCCGCACATGCGAAAGCATTGAATGATTTTCCGGTCGAAAAACTAGTCGCTACTATAGGATCGTCGTCACACTTCTATGAGTGCGTGTATATGTATGGTTTTCTTGTTCGATTTCCTTTAGTTTTGGACGGCCTGGTTGCGTTTGTATCTTCGTCTTTCGTCACTAAAATCGTGTTACTAATCGTTTCAACTACCACAGCAACAGCACCGATATACCACACTACCACGTGAGGTGTGTTGCGTACGTTCTCTCGTCTCCATCCTTCTCGTTGCGACTATCTGGCATCTGGCTTAGCAGGAGCACAGCAGTGTTATTAACATGCAAAACTAAATCGTATGGGACAGTGGTGTACACACACCTGTTGTTACTTTTAATTTCTGCAATTACTAAGTAGTTGTGAATCACTTATTTTTACACAATTTGCTGTACTTTTATCTTTTTGTCAAGCACCAAAATGTTGCCACCTTTAAGCCATCATAAAGTAGGAGCATACGCACACAAATTGCGCCAAAACGGGGGAACCAATTTAGAACATTGCGTTACTACACCTGTTCTGATTAAGAGAAACCGTTCGTATAGTTTATGACCGGAACGGCGACCTACTTGTCGCCATCCTAACAGCGCACACCTGTTTTTCTCGCTGGAAATGGAATTCACCAGGTCCCTATCGGTGTGTCCCTAGCCGGAACCATCTTCAGAGGGTGGTATTTTAGTACTATGTTTTGAAAGTTAAAAAAGAGCTACGCAGCGATCGGATAACTAGCCAAACCCCGAACAACCGACAACAAATTTGACGTTCCCGTACAAAAATTACGGTCGTCCTCTGACCCGCGTGAAATGGTGTCAAACTTTTCACTCACCCCGGTACCAATTGGAAAGCGTGCTGTCCTATACCCTAACGAAAAGTCCCACCAAATCGTAAATCTATCATCCAATACGCCAATACGTCTGAGCTCTCAGCTCCTCCTATCGGCCTACCGTAATGTCCCGTGTCTCAATCATCATCGTAACTTATTTGCCATTAGGCGGTAGATGCGGCAAAATTGACTCTACACCGCCGACTCAGTGTCATAAAAACGAGGTCTCCTTTCCTCAACCGTGGGAGGAACGCCGATCGAGCGTCGCTGGCACCGCCATTACCTCTCAATCTACCTGTCGGAAGGGACATAAGTGGTAGTGGGAAACAGACAAAGTCGCCGGTTCGACATCTTGCTTTAAGCTCAACTCTAATTAAATTCAAATTAGTTTCGTGGATTGTGCTGTGTTGTGCTTCTCAAAGCGGGACATGAGTCCCCGTTTCGCTACCCGTGTGGGTATTGCATATCCATCACCGGTATTGGCTGGCGTACCTTGTATAGGAACAGGCCTACTACTACAGGTAGGACACCAAATTTGTTATGTCTGTAATGTGCGAAGGCGTTAGTGGAGATTTGTAGTTGTTTTTTTTGTCCTTCCCTTTTGCATCATTTGTGCACCATCGATGACCATTCTGTGACAGGCGGATAGTTCTAATGCATCTACATCCAATGCCGAAGAGCATGATTGCACAATCGTTACCTTCAGCCACAGATGGCGCCAAATTGCTTCCGCCCATGCATGCGACATCTACGACGTACGACGGCACCAAATTGATCTGAACACCGTCAAGACAAACTTGGTAGCCTACTCTAATGTTTGAACGCGTAACTAATCCGCTAAACCCTCGCGTCTTTAGCGTCGAGAAGCCAGGACAAGGTCTTCCTTCCTTCTTGCCGTTCGCGTGCAAACTTCCCTGCCGGCCTGTTAAACCCTTGTGCCATGTGAGCCTACCAACGTTAACGATCCGGATTTCACTCATGGGACTGCTTAAAAACCTTCGACACCTACACACACATATCGGTGTTGTGGACGATTGGCGCTACATTGTGCACCGAATCGGACCCGGTTAGTTTCCCGTATTCCCACGCAAACATACACCTCTCACGGATCGTTGGTGGCAAAAGCCGAAAACAAGATCTACCTTATCCACACAACCTGGATGATGCCGTGGACACACCACCCACCTGTAGACAAATTCTCCCTTCAGTGGAACCGGGTTTTTGTTAAACGTATCGGTCACTCTAGTTAAAAGGGACAGCGATGTAATATATTCCTACTAAAGATGTTGAATTGCCTTTAAAAAATCTGCTAAAAGTACTCAGTAAACCGGCTTCGGCAAGCAGGCGCTCGGTTGCGCTGTACGACCAAGAAACGTATCACGAAGAACGCGATAAAATGTGGAGATCAAGGGGCATTAATGGTGTGGCCCTTCTGGCAAGCAGTGGCGCATACGGCACGGGATATCGGAATTTTACCCCTGAGCACCGTCAACATACGGCCACGCTATAATGATTTGATGTGTTTTGAACAACATAATTCCTCGAAGGAATTTGTGGGACAGTTACGACACCAGAACGCACTAGAAAGCGTGTTGGAAAAACGTGTTGAAATACGGTAGACTTTCACGGCACGGCTCCAACCAGAGAACACACACTGCGCACAGACAACTTAAGCCCAGCAATGAATCGCTGAACCTGAAGGTGAACCTTGTTTGCGTAAGAATCAGCATTGCTCTTAGTGCGATCATGATGCTAGGATCCAGCCGTAAAATGTCCATTTGGGAAGAACTAATTTGTTCCCGGCTGCTGAAAATCGGTTCTGACTCATGCGCAATTTTTGGCGATTATCCAGCGGCCAGTGAGCTCACTCGAGCGCTGGGGTGACTCGAACTTGGGGATCATGTCTTCGTGCCATATTTGTCACCTTAACGACTGTTTCCCATGTGTTTGTGTGTGAGTGATGCTTGCGGGGGTTAAAAACATGGACCTGGTACACAGGTTCCGTGAAGCAGGACTATTTAGGGTAGTGCTCAATGCTTTCGCCCTCGATGGTTTTGCTTTTGGGCGAGATCTGCTCGATATAGTGCTGGCTTGCCTCACCGTACAAGGATGAGTAGCTGCTGTGGGTGGGTACTCCAAAAACGGTCACTGGATTGTCTTTTTTTTCCTCAGGAACTTTAAGATTGCATCACTGGTCCGCACTTGTCAGACATTTTAACGCTTTTGTGATCACGGACTTGGCGAAGTGTACCGTTTTGGGTGAAGCGAATCGATTAGTGAGCTCCAGTACCACAGCTTCAGCCGTTGGCAACTTCCTCACAACGCTATATGTCAGACATTTTAACGCTTTTGTGATCACGGACTTGGCGAAGTGTACCGTTTTGGGTGAAGCGAATCGATTAGTGAGCTCCAGTACCACAGCTTCAGCCGTTGGCAACTTCCTGACAACGCTATACCTCGGGCACGGATCTTGCAGCGGATCTACTGTATGGTTGTTTGTAACAGGCAACCCACGGTGTGTCCTCTTTTAGAGCTTCTAGTGGGTGGCGATTACTTATCCAAAAGCATGGAGGCGGCGTCTCTTGTGCGTAAATGTTGCAAGAGTTTTGCCCAACAAGAGACACCGCACATGATGCGGTTAAAATGTTGTCGAAATTTCAAGTTTGGTTATTGTTTGACCGCAACACACATGGCTATCACTTCCAACAAATCACTCATCTTAATGTAGACATCTTTTAACTTTCCTCGCCCATCAACCCATGCCGGAACGCTGAATGTTCCAAACATCGACGGGTTGTGTTGTTAATCGTTGTACAAACAGTGTGCTGTGCGGTGTGCTTCCGGCACTACTAAGAACCCGTTGTTCGGTGGCCAATTTGGGACGATTAGTTTCGGTTTCCTTTTTTTTATTGGTAGGGACAATGCGGTGATGCTGATGCTCCAAGGAAATGGTGTCTTGCAACGTAGTGGGGCATTTATTTTTATCATTAGACATGCCGCCGATGTCGAACGAAGCCTTTTGTCGGTTGGCTCATCATCAACCTTTCAACAGCAAAGGCACACACTGGTTTAGTGTTTTCCCAATCTCTCCCCGCCCCGTTGGCCACTCGTACGCGAGCAATGTTTTAAATGTGAGCCGTAAAGTTCAGCTCATCTTTGTCTTCTTTCTTTTGCGAGTTTGAGTGAGTCACACACGCACACGACCCACGATCTGTAAACGAAATAGGGAAACATAGCATGGCGGTGTGAATGTTGCAATTAGAAGAGAGTGCTTGGAAGATTATTTTAGTACGAAATGATCGTGGAAAATGATTCGTACTTTTTAAAACATCTAAAAATTTGATGTTTACATGCAAACAGCCACCGTAAATTACGATCGTGTAGTGCAGATAATTTCAAACGGCATCACTCCACGTGCCATTTACTACTCAGCTCCTATCACTGTTCGCTCTGAAGCGGAGGGACTAAGTCTGAGTCACAGCTACGCCATCAACTACCGACAGCAGCTACAGGCCCAATCGGGTGTTGCTGCCCCAAAAAGTATAATAATAGAATTTTCATATTTTCCCACCTGTGTGGGGCAAATGGTGGTGGAGTCCGTTTTTTTCTCTCGCGTGTGTGCTTACCATACGATCTGCGAATAATCTTTGTTGCGCCGTACCGTCGGAGCAGTTTAGATGAGTTTCTTCGTGACGTGTATGTATGCCTTCATAAAAAGTCGTATGCGAAACAAAAAATCCACAACAGCATGTCGCGCGTGCACACGTTTTTATGATGCGTGAAATATGTCCCAATGTACGTCTCTGGGGACGTCACAAAAATATCAAATTATAAAAATTGAGGAAAACCCTGCGGTTGTTAACTTCCTCCCGGCAATGGTGTATATATCCATCATCTGAACTGTTGACTTAATAGAAAAGCAGCAGTGAAAGTAGCGTAAAACCATTGTTATTTATGGTACGGTTGGAATGGCCTTTATGCTTTCGTTACCGGTGGCGTTCGTGCGATCGAGTTTTATGTTCTTTTCTTTGCCTAGTCTTAACTCTAACCACCGTTGTATAGTGATTTCTGTCGTAATATCTCTCCTCTGCTCAACCGCCGGGCTTACTACCCACGTCGGCCAATCACTACCAATGCTAGCATCTTCTCCAATGCATCTTTTTTTCCTCTATAATCTCATCTAAAATACAACAAACAACCACTGCACCACAAGTAGTACAGTTTTAGCATATTGTGGCCTATTGTTGTGCGACCGGGCTACATCGGCGGCCGCGGCGTGTTAATTTTTCATCGTAACTCCATTCCGTGTGAGCGTGATTGTGTTTGCACTCTCTCTCTTTCTTTCTCTTTCTTTCTTTATTATACTTCTAGTTCTCACGGCTCGGGTGCTACGCTGGACCCCGCCAGGGGCAGATGAAAGTCTAGAAAGGAAAATGGAGAAAAATCCCCGAAAAAAAAAAACGATTAAGACACAAATAGGCAAAGAAAAACCATCATCACCACCCTTCATCGTATAGCTACATTCAATTCGCAATTCCCCACCGAGTGGCCCCAGGCCCCATTGGCTGGCACAACACTACTACTCACTGCTACGCCGCTGCTGCATGTGCGCGCGCGATCATCTGTCAAGTTTTCTGGAACTCGGGGAGCTTCCAAAAAACCCTCCGGGTCGTTTCCATTTCATCGTGACTGGCTGACCGACCACAACACCATCGCACACGATGCGCAAAGTGCTTCACATGGGAGTGTGGAACGGATGTCGGGACAGATAAACAGACAGGCTAGAGAGAGAGAGGCATACTTCAACGGAAGCTAAAGGCTAAAGGAAATCTGTTCAGAAGATCCGAGCATTTGCACTAAAAGTTAGTTTGGAAACCGATCGATCGGAAACTACGACGGAATGGACACAAGAATCACAAAAGACACAGCTCCAGCCGCGCGTGCTCGCGCACATTACATTGAAAAGGTTTAGTGAAGATTGTCCTTTTTGATTTTGATTATTTCTTTGTATTTGTAGCTTCAAACCCTCAAACTTTTCCCTAGTTGGTAGCTGTTGTAGGAGGGTGTGAAACACCCATTTAGTGCCTAGGTTCCTGCATGCGCTATTATGTCTTGTGCTTATTTCTATCTATTGCACACAATGCATTCCCAGCTTTAATCTCATGGCTGGATTTTTCCAAAACTGTCTATTTATTCCCCAAAATGTTCCTTCCACCGGTGATTTGCTGCTGTAGAGCGTAAGAGAGCATTCCCTAATTATTTCGTACACATACGGGGTCGGTCATCAGTTTGGTGTTGCATGTTCAAGGCATGAAGCTTACACATATGTTTGGCATGAATGATGGTAGCTAAGTTTGAGAACATTCGACATCTCCGTGGGGTGCCGTTGCACATGCCCAGGCGTGAAATATGAGGTGCACTGGTGCGCTGCGGCCAGGTTTGACTGGCGTAGGTGTGGATTAAAAATAGTTCTCGGTAGTGATCTCGTGGTAGTTTTCCTCCCTATGCTGCTGGTGCCTCCGTTGACTGCTAGCACAAACGAATTTCTGTTTTGTGTGGCAGATTAGTGTAATGTAGTTTTTTTTTTTGTGTTGCACCATTGACTTTTTGTTTCATGTAAATTTTCTGTTGTACTTTTCACAAATTCACAAATTGAGTTCTCCCAAGCCTTATGCTCAAGCATTACCAAAATGTGCGAACACACTGAACATTCTACACAACGAAGCAGCTTAACGACAATCGACAAGGAAGTTCATGCATTTGTGTGTAAGCCAAATGGAGCTGTAACCATTTGTTTGGTAGTAGCCGCACGGCCGGTCAAGCACCATCTATGCGCAAAATGAGTTACATTTCTCGGAAACTCAACACCGAATTGGCTGAGCGCTCGCACATTCTGTCAGGATGTGCTGAACATTCCGATCTTTACCCCAAACACCATAGGGTTGGGACGGAGGTCAACTCCAACTGTGCGCATCTGATCAACAAACTGCTGGCCTCCCTGGCTGCTTGGTTTGCTTATGCTGGTCCGGAATACGGAGCAGCCGCTAATTTTCACACTTGCAGTGATTACCCTAAAAACGGTTTTAATTTTAGCACCAATTCTACAGCAAATAATGGAATGGACCAGTGGTGTAAAGTGGGTTGCTGGGAACAAGCGGAAAAATGCTTCTGCTCCGACCAAAGAAAATTATTCATACGTCATCGCTCCTAGGCATTGGTTTTACTGTGGAGTGACAGCCGCGTGAACTGCTGCTGCGGTGAAAATTGCACGTGCTAACGATTCGGGATCGAAAGTTTAAGGCAATTTAAGCTGCAAATCGGTGAATCGTGTCACAAAACACACACACACCCACTCCGCACTACTTTACTTTATCAGCAAATCATTTATTTAAATTGTTATTATAAGGGTATAAACGTAAAGCCTCAAATGTTATCTTGGAAAGAGGAAACACTAATAATTCGCAAATAAGATAAAAGAATCTTGAAACTTTTGCTTCTCCCATTGCAATATATTAGAAAATCTCTCACAACAGATTATGTGCATACCGCATATGCCAGCAAGGTGGTACGAAAAACTTGTTTTCCATACAAGTCAGCCCCCCCACGTATGATCTCCGATACAACACTTACAGCGCAGGGTAGGCGCATTCAAGAAACCCGCCTGTGGACTGTGAAGTGTAAAAATATCTCTGGAATGTTTTTCCCTCCCGGACTGGTGTTGCAGCCCAAACCAGAGCACGTCCAATGAAACGTTCCCGGGAAAATACTAAACAGACCAAACACTCTTGCCTAACACAGACGCGTTTTTGAAGCGGGGTATGGAAAATGTTTCGTCGTGCATTTTTCAACACCACGCCTGATAACTGTTTGCTCTGTTTCAATGGTTTTTTTTTCGTTGGAAAATCTTGAACGGGCTGAATCGACTATAGTAAAGTGGTGCATACACGCACACACGTACACAGTGCAAGGCCAGCGCGTGTGATAAAAGTCTGCATTTGAAGGACTGGTCATGAAAAGTTTCAGTTTAGGCTAAACTTCCAATTATGACAAGCTGGTATATCGGACCTTTACTTGTAATTACATAGAAAATAAACGGCTCAAAACAAGCAGTATGTGTCCAACATTTAAAATACTAGTATTGTATTGAAACGAATATTTAATCATTAATATCCGCCGTACAATCGCAACAGACACATAAATTAATGTTGTGATTTCTTTCTTTTCTTTCACAGTCTCCTCTTCGAGCACCACACAGCCGTGTACGAACTCACATTACGTTAACGCATGCGACATGTCCTACAAAAAATAAGCCACAGGTTCCGATCATTACACTCCACGCGTGACATCATCTGCATGATCTGTTGGACGCTGGCAAAGTCAAACAAGCACCAAACAGTGAGACAACCATAAACCTGCGAAATCTGAACAGCAGTGAAAAAAAAAACAACCAACAACGACTGATTTACTAGTGATCGGTTAGGACAGCGGAATCGTCGGTTGCCGTCAGTGGCTTGGCAAGCTTACGACGCGTGGTTCCAGAGACCATTTACGCGTCTGTGTGACATGCCAGTGAAAGTATTCATCACCATCATCGGTCCCATTATCGAATAGTGCGATTGGGATGGTGTGGCGAGAATTCGGTAGCAAACTCATTGAGGAGATCGTTGAAGAAACAATAATTATAACGTTTTATATTTTTATGTTAGGAAAAAAGGGAAACAATTAGCAACAGTAGCAAATATTTATCCAAACGTCACGAGCACACTTTTTCCACATCTCAGATAGTTTCATTCACGAACAATTCCTTCCGTAGTGCCATTCATTCGGTGTTCGGATTCATTCGTCGTCGGTGTGCGTGTATAGGATTCCCCTTTTCGACTTAATAAAATTGATGTGCATACATTCCATAACTACCGTTATAAACCGATCACGCGCGGGGGTCAGGCGGCCAGTTGATTTAAGGTACTTGAAACCGAGACAAAATCAATGTATAGAAAACAACATTAGTCAACCGGATTCGATCGGAGTCAACCGGATTCGATCGGAGTGCTCCGGATTCAATCGGAGTACTCCGGAGTGCTCCGGATTCGATCGGAGTACTCCGGAGCTCCGGAGTCGTATCCGGAATTTTATCGGATTCGGAGTCGGTTTTCAACATGTGGATACGGAGTGGATTCGTGAATCCACTCCGGAGTTCCCATCACTAATCGCAATACGATAGTGTCTAGTTAGTAATCAAGTTAAACATTAGCATGTAAAGTATCCTCCAAGCAATACGACACACCATCTCAATGTTTTTGCAGATTGAGCTGTTGGTCTTTTGTCCATTAACCGCTGCTTGTTCCGCCTTTACAAGGATAGTTTCTCAATATAGGATGATTGCACGCATGTATTTGTTGGATATCACTTTTGAATATTCAATGTCATCCTGTACATAAACGTTACTTTATCAGTAAATCATTTATTTATATTGTTATTATAAGGGTATAAACGTAAAGCCTCAAATGTTATCTTGGAAAGAGGAAACACTAATAATTCGCAAATAAGATAAAAGAATCTTGAAACTTTTGCTTCTCCCATTGCAATATATTAGAAAATCTCTCACAACAGATTATGTGCATACCGCATATGCCAGCAAGGTGGTACGAAAAACTTGTTTTCCATACAAGTCAGCCCCCCCACGTATGATCTCCGATACAACACTTACAGCGCAGGGTAGGCGCATTCAAGAAACCCGCCTGTGGACTGTGAAGTGTAAAAATATCTCTGGAATGTTTTTCCCTCCCGGACTGGTGTTGCAGCCCAAACCAGAGCACGTCCAATGAAACGTTCCCGGGAAAATACTAAACAGACCAAACACTCTTGCCTAACACAGACGCGTTTTTGAAGCGGGGTATGGAAAATGTTTCGTCGTGCATTTTTCAACACCACGCCTGATAACTGTTTGCTCTGTTTCAATGGTTTTTTTTTCGTTGGAAAATCTTGAACGGGCTGAATCGACTATAGTAAAGTGGTGCATACACGCACACACGTACACAGTGCAAGGCCAGCGCGTGTGATAAAAGTCTGCATTTGAAGGACTGGTCATGAAAAGTTTCAGTTTAGGCTAAACTTCCAATTATGACAAGCTGGTATATCGGACCTTTACTTGTAATTACATAGAAAATAAACGGCTCAAAACAAGCAGTATGTGTCCAACATTTAAAATACTAGTATTGTATTGAAACGAATATTTAATCATTAATATCCGCCGTACAATCGCAACAGACACATAAATTAATGTTGTGATTTCTTTCTTTTCTCGGGGGGGGAGGACCACACGACCGCTTGGCGAACGTCTGTGTGTGTGTGTGCATGTGAGTGTAGTTTAAAGACAGCAGTTTATGGATTGTGGGCTAAAACGAGGAAAACCCATCAGCGCCGAGACAAAATCAATGTATAGAAAACAACATTAAAAGGGACAAACACGAGTGCTACTCCCATCGATTCTTCGTGAAGACGATACCCGAAGAAGTCGCTCAAACACCATGGTCGTGTTGCTTAAGAAGATGAACTTGTACAACAGGAAGAATGATCTGAGGAAAAAAAAGGTGTATCGTGACAAATGGAGTGTGCCCACGTGTGTATGCGCTTGGGGCGTGCGTGTGGTGAAAAGGTGAAAGAATGTAAGCAAAACAAAAAATAGGAAAACAACCAAAAAGGTGAAACGCGCCCTTTCTTGTTGGACGATGTTGCAAAAGTACTTTACAAAGGGGAGATGATCATCAAGTGCGAAAGCTTCAGAAGCAGAAGCATTGACGTGTGTTGCCAGAGAGAGAGAGAGAGAATAACAGGACAACCGGTGCAGCATCATTGCAACCAATTGTTGTTGGTGTGGCAATCGTGCGTCAGTTAAAATTCGAAGCACAGTAAAAGAAAGTAAAGGAAAAGAAGCCATACGCTTAGCCTTTGGGTACGGATGAAGGAGAACTAACGGGGGGGGGAGGACCACACGACCGCTTGGCGAACGTCTGTGTGTGTGTGTGCATGTGAGTGTAGTTTAAAGACAGCAGTTTATGGATTGTGGGCTAAAACGAGGAAAACCCATCAGCGGAGTTAAGCAGTGAATGAATGAATTGCATGAACGAGCCCTGTGTGTATATGTGTCCGATAGATAGACAAGTGAGAGGGACAAGCGCGCAAGTTTGCGCCAGATTCCCCACTTTCTCAATAGCGGATAAGAAAATGATCCCAAAATTGAACAGTTACCAAGTATTTGTTGTTCATTAGTTAGAGCCGCTCGATAGATATAAACTACTGCTAAAAAATACTCCAAACACCGTTGCCGTCATAATTAAAAACGACGTGGAGTAAGTTTAAAAGTACTTTGCCGATTGTGTAATACTTCAATGTAAATGTTATTGACCGCGATGAGCGTAGAAACGCAGAACCGGCAAAATAGGATGTAAGTTGTGGCAAACTAGTCTATCCCGCGCGCGCGCGTACTCGTTTAGATTAAGAGTCGAACAAAACAATGCGGCGAAATCAGGCGCGGAAACACGCGTCGTCGTACCTTCGCCGGTAAACGAACTAGTATTATTTGATGCTTAAGTGGGAAAACAAACCCCCAACTCCCCCCTGTAACTTATAGATGTGTGTGTGTGTGTGTGGCCATGATGCGTAGGGCGCAATTTTAAGGAAAACTGCGATAGCTCTTAGATTTAGCGAAATTAGCAAAACTAGAAAGTCTCTATTACTATAGCAAAGCGATTACGAGGTTTGGTGAAGCCTGGGCTTCTGGAAGTAATTTCACGCTAGTAGTGCGCTACCCTGCTACTACTCTCGATCCCTGCCAATTTCATCCTTTCCCAGCCCGGTAGGACAGGTGGGAATGGAATGTTAAGGAATAAAAAAAAAACATTATACGGATTCTTTTTGATACGCTGTATCTACTCTTATTGTATTTCTAATTTATATGACGCCTAGCATAATTTGCTGCTATCGTACGGTATTTGTATACATATAGGGTTTACAACTTAGAGTTTAATCAACTTTACTATCCTGGCCACCGACGGGATAGGTGCGACTTCATGTAGCACAAACTTATGGCTTATAATGGCACCCGAAACAGTAAGGATTGTGCGATAGTGAAGCATGCGAATATTCAATGATGTTAGCCATTTATAGATTTTTTTTTTTACGGATAAGTGAACCATTTTTTAAAGAATAAATTAAAACAAACAACAGTAGTTTAAAAAACCGAACAAGCGAATGCGCAGCTTGATTTTGAATGCTATGTGTGTATCGTGTGAATTTATCCGAAAAATAGAGATAAATGAGTTAATTGAATTGTGAACGAAAAGGTAAGATATTATACATAGCAAAAGAAACATTTAACGGAATTTCTTGCAAGCTGTTACATTTTTTTAACAGTATATTAATAATCGCAAGGGCGTTAGCTTCATGTATTGGCCACTTCCAGGAATCCATTCGCCCTCGTCCAAGAGTTTGGTAAAGTTTTATCAATCGCAAAAGGGACGATTGATGCATACCCCGCCATCTGGCATGTGGAGAGACAGTGACAATAACGAATACTGCAACTGGTTAAAGTAAATAATTTTTTTTTCAAAACAAACAATACATCTTTATGTGATCGAGCAATATGTTTAAAGATGTATCAGCCAGGACAGTATTGATGTGTATACTGCCTTTTAACAGGGAAAAAGTTAGGATGCCATGAATATTTTCAAACGCTACGAGATCGTCCTTCTGTTCATTTAAGTGCGAAGCAAATCTATAAAAAATTAAAACATAAATTACGGTTTACGTTTGTATAGCACCAGCCACTCTATTCCAGTGATGTTAATAGGTGCAAAAAACATTTCAAACGAATGTTATGTTAGTATTAGAGAGAATTAGATTAATTTTTAATATGGTACGTAGGCTACGGAAATCAGATACAATTATAAAAACACCCAAAACTGCACCTTGTGTATTAAAAGTTAATCTAATCATTACTTAGCGTGGTAGCATGTTGAAGCATTAGAGAAATCAAGAATGCAAGATTGTCTTTAGGGGGAATAAGTAATAAACATGTATTGGACATATGTTTCCCACCAGAGTTTGATATTCTTTCAATAAATAAACCTAAATAAATTAATTGCGAAAATTCGGTTCCAACACGCAAGAAAACTCGACAATAGCGATTTATAATAGCAAGTACGTTATTACATATTTCAAAACGCTCAGTATGATTTATTCAAACAGATAAACTGTATATATGGTCATTAGAATTGGCTACACGTCGTATTGTATCTATTCTGATCTGAGTTACGAAACGCTTTTGATTATCGTCAAGATCGTCCCATTTACCTTATCTTCAGTTTCAACAGCAATGAATGAACGGAATAAATAAGTATTCACCAGTCATAAGCAATCGAATGATCAGTGAGAAGTTACCGGCTTGGTTCTGGATGATGCATAAGGTGTTAAAACAAAACAGCAACTGTATTCCGGTGCTCAGCCGAAATGGTACTCCATTGTTGCACTATAAGATGCATCACGTCTATACTTTCTTTTAACACGAAACAATGGCTTTGATGGAAACTAACGCTTTTTTCACTAACACAAAAAAAAACTTACTCAAATATCCTCGTCTTTTTTCGGTCATTAGCACGGTGCGGTCGCCCCGCTTACGAAGCAATCAGAGCCATTATCATGCTACACGGAACATCGAAGTAAAATTAACGATATTTAATAACACTCGATACATATAAGGGGTTTATAAAGCGCAGTGGACCACCACCACCACTCACTTACCCATATAGATAGTAGAAGAAGGAGAGCAGGTACACCGCGAGCTTAATCCAGCCTTCTCGCAAACATGCCCGTAAAACATCCGTGTTCATAATGCTCGTTGGATCGTACAATCCTGGTTGCGACATAACCGGTCGATTAGCGTACCTATTCAAAGTAAAAAACATTACCCAAAATTATTTGTTTGCAAAGTTGTGCAAATACAGCAGAGCACAGCTGATAAGATGCTACCTACCTCCATATATGGTACGCGATGAGTGGAATATTGAGGGCGAGTGATAGCCATTCTCCCGAAAATAAGAACAGCAAGTTAAACAGTATATGCAAACCATATTCCGGCAGAACGAGCTAAAAATAAAACACACAATAGTGTTAATAGATATCGATCGGAATGGCCGCCTGTTCATGGTGCAGCATCGACTTACCGGATTCAGCGAGTTGCATTGATCGATCGGGTTTTTGTAATCTGTTTTCAGCTCGTCAAAGGCAATCACGTGGAAGATGGAAAAGAATATTAGAAACGCATCGATAATTAACGCTACGATGTAGCTAAACGCGGGGAAGCTAAATGCCATCTTTCGTTGACTGGTGTTGTCTACTGCTGCTGTTGTCTAAAATGGTCTGATTTTCTAATGCCCGCCGATGCCCGTAATCGTTCGTTAAGCACTGGCTGCAAGTAAACAAATGTGCCATTGTTGAGTAAGTTAATTCACCGTACATAACCAATCAGCAGTCATACCGGTTTTATTTGATGATGCCTTTCGGATGAGGCTGCTGATTTTTTGCTCAATCACAAACCGTGTATATTTTTACCGTACGGAAAACTCGGGTGACAGCATTCTGATTAAAGCATGTTTACACGGTTACACATCACACAACTGTCAAAGGCAGAATTCATCGAATATTAGCGGGAGCACTGATAAATAAAAACAAAACATCGAATACCGGCGACACCCAGCCAGTTACTCACTCACGGGGCGAGTGTGACGGTTATGATAACGTAGGAATGAAAGAGAGAGGACGAGCCTCTCGTACGTTTGGGATACCACTGGACTGTACCGGTACAGAAAACAAGAAAAATACTGCAAAATATAAAGGTGTAACGTCCGGCCGTTACTGACCCACAGTGCGGCATAAATATACAATATTGTAGACTGTCAGTCGTGCGTGATGACGGTGGCTGCGACCACCATGCAAAGATGGAACTGTCAAATAAACACACTTCTTGGCGTGCCTTCGAGCGAACAACACCTTCTGTACAACTTCGGCTTCAATTAATTAATTCCTTCGGCTTCGGTTAATATATTACTTCGGCTTCGATTATTTGAGTACTTCGGCTTCTGTTCACACTGTGCAACCGTTAATTTCTTCGGTCCTTACAACTCAGAAGTGGGATTGCCCGAAAAATTCGCCACCCAGTGCATGGACGTGTTGCGACTCCTGCCGCCCAGACCACCGCTTCTGCCACTTCTATTTATGATAAAATCACCGAGTTGGAAACTCAACTTCAGCTGCTGCAAAAACAATTACAGATTGTGGAACTTCGGCAAAGAATTGCCCTTCTGGAACCGTCTCGTGCATCGACCGTAACCGTTCAGGACTGTGCGAAATTGATCGAGCCCTTCGATGGAGAGAAAAATCGCAATGCTATTCAATGGTTCGCTGACTTGCAACGTGTTTTCGACTCCCTGAATGTACGTGATGCCGACAAATTCCTGCTAACGCACCAACTTCTGACCGGTTCGGCTTCTGCTATTGCCAAATTATTGGAAGCTTCGTCGTTTAACGAACTTAAAGAGGAATTGATTCGTAACCTTCACATCGCCCCGACTTTCGAATCTGTGTATCGCCAACTTCGTACGCGACAGCTGCTTCCTCAGGAATCTGCCATTCACTACATGTTGGACATGCAACGGATTGCAAGACAAATCGCCGTTCCCGAACCTGAGCTGATCAACATCATTATGGATGGTTTGGGAAGCCCTTCCTTGACCGCGAGCTTACGTTATGTGACTCCTACCATGGATGCCCTTCGTCAACACCTCAAGTGTTTTGAGGCTGCACGATTTCAGAAGACAACCAAGATTGCTGCCGCCGCCCTTCGAGTAACCGACCGCCGCCGTCCGGCGAGCCTGAATAAGCTTCCGGAATCAGTCCGGTGCTACAATTGTTCGAAGTATGGTCACCATCGGGACAACTGTAGCCGTCCCAAGCGCCCCCCTGGCGGATGCTTCCGCTGTTTCAAGACCGGACATCAATACCGCAACTGTCCTGATGCCGTATCCAACGCCGTCGATTCCAACGGCCTGGAAAGAGATAGCCAGATTGATCCGGATCAAACGGTGAGTGTAACATTTACTCATCCTACCCTTCCATCGGCGCAGACGACTTATGTGCGTTCTTTCCTCGACACGGGGAGCCCCGTGAGCTTCATCAAAGACACGAATGTACCCCTTCAGCTTGTTGATGAATCAAAAGATGTTATTCAAAGCATATGTGCAATTCAAACAGATTTAGGGAAAACACGTTCTCAGGCCAACTGTCCCATTAGTTCCCCCATTATTACCCCCGATCGGCACATTAATACCCTAGTCAGTTAGCAAATTGAGGTCAATTTGTATGTCAGGACAGCCGAGCTGTAACGTCCGGCCGTTACTGACCCACAGTGCGGCATAAATATACAATATTGTAGACTGTCAGTCGTGCGTGATGACGGTGGCTGCGACCACCATGAAAAGATGGAAGTGTCAAATAAACACACTTCTTGGCGTGCCTTCGAGCGAACAACACCTTCTGTACAACTTCGGCTTCAATTAATTAATTCCTTCGGCTTCGGTTAATATATTACTTCGGCTTCGATTATTTGAGTACTTCGGCTTCTGTTCACACTGTGCAACCATTAATTTCTTCGGTCCTTACAAAGGAAAAAGAATAACAAGAAGAGTTTTGTTTTGATTTGACATTGTGTACAAACGTTAACCATCAGATCATCCTAAAAGTATTCCTTTTGAATGCATTTTGGAAGACGGCGCCAGGAGTGTTGGCGGAGCCACTCATTCTCTCCGATTTCAGTCGTGCTATCCTTCGCTTACACATGCAAA